>VWYP01008646.1:300699-379513 GCA_013400435.1 Pycnonotus jocosus | reverse complement strand
CCCACACCCAAACCTGAGTGAAGGGCTTAAATTAAGAAAAGCCCAAGGCTGCTGTAGTATATTCAAACAAACAACTAACCACAACTAAGTGCAAACTGTTCACTGTGAATAAATTCGGAAAATGTGTATATTTGAAAATGGATATGCTGCAAAACTGGTGTCATTTAACAGTATTAAGAGCAGCAGCTGCATGGTAACCTCAGCCCATGAGGCATCCCCATCCTGCCCTGCCAGGGCTTGGACAAGAGCATCGAAGGAAAGCTTGCTGCTTCCACATCTCAGCTGAAAGCAAGTGTTAAGCCATTTTCCCCTCATCTAAATAAACCTCCACACACAAATCTCATAAGGGATCTCCACTGGATTTTGTGCACAAATAAACTGCAAAACTTGTGCACACCAGGCAAATTGTGGGAAACCCATAAGCAAACTGTCTCCAGACAAAACTAACAAGTGAGCCAGCTCATCCACTCGGCACCCTCAGCTGAACTGTGCAGCATGAGCCAGGGACACACCACACCAGAAAATCAAAACTCCTCAAGGATGGCACCTTGAGGTCACTATCTGTTGTGACAGCATAAGGGAACAAAAGGGTGTTTATATTTAGAAAAATAATAACAGCTAAACCGTATTCCAAAGCCATGTGATTTATTTACAAGCCTGCATGGTGTTATAAAGCTGTGTCACATATAAAATGCTGTAAGAAATAAAGAACTAGAAAGTAGACCCCATAATCAAGAAATACTGTGCTTAATAGAACAGTTTACTGGAATGAGAAACAAACTAATGCTTATGCCTCTCTACAGCAACTCTGGTGTTTTGAAATGTACAGAAAGATCCAGCAGAAATATTTTGCAGTATATTCCTGCTACACTGTAGATAACAAAAACTTTTCAGGGCTCAAATAAACTAGTTAGAGAATGAAAATCTTCTTCAGCTACTTGTCAGTAACTAGAAAGCAAAAACATCCAAGAGCAAAAATTTAAGGATAAAAGGGAGATCAAATTATTGACAGGGACAGCTTTAAACATCTGAGATGTTAACTTCACACATAAACAGGAACTGCTGGGTTTAAACCATATCAAATCATCATGGAGGAGACTGAAGTGAAGCACTCAAAAACCCCTACATTTGTGAAATTTTCCATACACTGTTAATATTTTGCATTCTCATTTACAGCTGGTACTAGATATCCACTGAAAAAACCTCAGTTCCAAAGTTACTGAGTTACAGAGAGCCTACCTTCATGTTTACAACACACGTGGATGTACAAAAGTTGGACAGAAGTACCCAAATCCAGCTTTTATACAAAACAGTAGAATATTTCACTCTTTCTCTTATGTGCTATTCTACAATTGCAGGAGGAAGTTGTGTGTCACACCACCATGCTCTCAGATATTTATTTAGACAGTTTTACAAATCTGCAGCTCTATTGGTTTGGATCAAGTACAGTGTTAGAATTCAAGTAATAAACTTCCACTTGACACCAGTCATGCTCCTGGCATCCCGCTGTTCTGCTGACAGAACATAGAAATAAATATAGAAATAAAGCAGTATTTTTAATTTTTAAACTGTCTGATTAAAGATATAAACATGTTATAAAATTACTTTTGCAATTATCTGTTATATCTGTTATATCTGGGGTGATAACAGTGTAATTGCAATTATCTTTGCAATTATACTGTTATCACCCCAAATCAGAATTAGTAGTCTTTGTCCTCCAAAAATTATAAAATTTCTATTTTTTTTTCTTAATTTCAGATTCAAAATAGACTAATACATCTGATATGTCTCCAACAGTTGGAATAAATGAAGAAATATAAAGAAGCAATTCAGAAATTAATACAGGAAAATGTCTAGGAGTCCACGAATCAAGAAGGCCAAAGTGCTTTATGCTGTAACATCTTCCTGAAGAGAAAAGAGAACTCTGAATTTTCAAGCAATGACATGATTTTGACAGCTTAGATCATACTGATATATGTTATAAAAGCTTGTAGCATTATGTGTTCCTTTTACAGAAGATAATCATATTTGAATCCTTTAAGACAAAACAGATACACAAGTATTACTAATTAGCTGGCCAGATTCTCCCTTAACATAACAAAGTATTACAAAGATTTCTCAAACACCTAGGGGGAAAAAAAAGTGATTGAATAGTCACAGCAATTTGTTTGCATTTGCAATACACATTTTGCTGTCTATTGAATAAGAACTAAAAAATATATGCCATAAAACTGCACCTATGATTATTTTATCCATCTTCATTTATAGTGACCTACATGTCTCTGAAGAAGTTACAGATTTTGCAACATTTAAATAAATTTTTAAAAAAATAAAAGAAGCTTTGTAAATTCATAACTTTGATATCTTTAACATATGCTAATTTTCATCAATGCAAAATGAAAACCAGCTTTTCCAGAACAAGGTCTTCAAAAAAACATGTATCTCACTAAAAGACATTCAGGTAGAAATATTGCCTCATCTACCTCTCTGCATAATAGCAAAAAACTATATAACTATTTTTGATTTTCAGAAAATTATTTGAAATCTCAATAAAAACTAATAATTGCCCGGCCTTTTGTGATGGAAAAAAAAAAACAAAAACAAAACAAAACCAAACAAACAAAAACCCACAGAAAAAGCCCCTGAGTGTAATTAAAGAGATTGAACACAAGAGGTAGCTCGTGTCTCCGTGTTCTTCATTCGACTGAGAAACAGGAAAGCGAACGGAATGGCAAATATAGCCGCCACAGTGAAAGATGTGCTTTTAAAATCAAGATGGACAAAGGGATTTTTCTGAGCTCAAAGAATTCATGGAGAGCGATGAGCGGGTTATTCTGGGTGTACCTCTGTGGAAAGCACCCTGTTCACTCTGAGTCATTTCCTAGCAAAACCCTGAGTCCACAGAGAGGAGTTCAATTTCACCCAAGCTGCTTCTTTTTTTCCCCACTGATAAGCAATGCCATCTGCTTCACACAGAACATCGGTATTTTCTTGAGAATCATTATAACTTACCCTAATTCTAGGCCATTTTTGTGTGGTAAAGACACCTTCTTGAAAATACAATGATATTGAAGATGTAATTATAAATGCACAAGTTTTCATATCTGTTTTCAAATATGTTAATTAAAACATGGCACAGTTGCAGGAAAAAAATCAGCTAAAAAAAGTGTGATGTGTATAACATTATCAAGTAGACTACAATTATTACCTCTTCTTGATAAATATGTTTAGAAAATTAATGCTTCAACACTGCACATCTAATCACTTTAATCATCTTTTAATACAATGGACAAATCCATCAAGATCTACAGCAATTCCCTCACTGTTAGGTTTCTAAAAGTGCACACCAGGAACTTCCAAAGGTTTCCTAATGACAATAATTAGGCAGCTGGCCACAATGCCCTGTACCTGTCTGCAGCTTACTCTTAAATAGTTTCTCCCATTAATTACACTCATGCTGAGAAGCAAAAGAGAATATTCATTACGGACAACTCCGGGATGCAGAAGTCTGAAGCGGGCAGAGCAGCTCCCCACCCCTGGCTGCTGCACCTCCCTGGCGGTGGCACACTCAGGTGTCAAACCAGGTGCTGCCTGCAGTAAATACGCTGCAAAAAGGAGGCTTTAAAAAAGATCTTTTAGGCTTGCCTTAAAATATAGAGTNCTCAGGTGTCAAACCAGGTGCTGCAGAGAGTTGTGAGAGCACCAAGTTTATTCCTCCCTCACCTGCTTGCAGTAAATATGCTGCCAAAAGGAAGCTTTTAAAAAGATCTTTCAGGCTTGCCTTAAAATATAGAGCATCTTGATTTTCCTACAGTTTGTACACATTGCTTATTATTTAAACCCCAAGGGATTGGGGAAAAAAACATCCAGGACCTTTCTAAAGTCACATTTTGTCTTTTGCAAAAGAACAAAAAAAGCCCGTGTGTAAATGCTACAGGTACAGTTCCTTACTCAACCAAGAAACAGTTGCAGGCGAATTTTAAACAAGTAGCCTCTCACAAATAGTAATAGGATTGAAGCTGTCTCTACTCGAGTCAGGTGCAACATTCTCCCCTGTGTGTACACAGACACAGACAAGCACACAGATTTCAGATTAGGATCTCTTCTTCAAGGTAGCATGCTTAGGGCAGATGTACCCTTGCAATGGCAGGATCCCAGTTTTAGCCAACATTCTTCAAATACATGAATGCGCTCACAACATGAAAGATGAGATTCAGACCTACCAATTAACCTTTATCACAAAAACAATGCAAAGAAAACCATGTAGAACTCTTTACTTTGAATAAAAGCTGTTCTTATCAACAAGAGATTTCCTATGGGATAAATGGCGTGAGGGAAATTTTGCCAATTACTACAGTGATGTGTAATATTCAGCGCCATAACAAATCACATCTTACTGTCATCTCAGTACTGAGTTCCCATTCAGAATCTTTAACTAACAGATCTCAAAGCACTTAATGTTTTATGCTGAAAAACTAATAATCTATACAAAAACATTTAATGCATGCCATGCAGTGAAATGCACATATGATCTCTACAGTATAAAATTTACCAAAACATAAGAAACCACAGATATATAGATACAGATATGTATCTATTTGCCCTTAAATGGGCAAATACTTAAACACAGAAGGAAAAAAATACACTACATGTCTATATTTGAGATAAAATACCCATATTATTTAACTTTGCACCATGTTCAGAAACATGTAAGTGCAGCTAAAAACTATACTAGTTCCCAAAGTTTTCTGAAAACAAAAATAAGGATACTATGACCTTAGTTTCAATCCTGAATCAATCCCTTTTACTTTCAGGGCTCATTAACTTCACATAAAAATATGCTATTATTAAAATTTTAAAGGGGAAACAATATTATAAGTTAATATCCATTTCATAATTTGTAAATCTATTATAATCTACCTTTCTTTTTTCCTGTAACCATTTCAGGTGCTGTTGAAAACATCTGAAGCAATGATTCATTCCAAAACAATTTTATGTAAATAACTTATGTAGACTTAGTGAAATATTTAACCTAAGCAGCTCAAGACACTTAAGTTTCAACATAGCTGTAGCCTCTCAATGGAAAATACAATTTTCCCAGTTTAATTGAGTGTTCAGCACCTGTGACAGCGTTGGCACTACCTGTGTGAACTGCCAGACTGCTACCAGGGAGAGGTAGGTAACTCACCTAAAGATCTTACCCACCCAGCATCCTTAAATGCTGATGTTTATTTGACAAGACAAGCCAGAGGAATCCAATCCTGGAACACATAGAGGCTGAAACACCAAAGGAGATTAAATATCAACTAGGGCAACTGGATGCCATTTCATTTTGGCCTGAACTCAAGTAAAACAACACAGGTTACCTGACTGGAAAGCCAACAGAGCAACAGGAGCCCTTAGCCAGGACCTGCACCAATTGCTTTATTCCATCTCCCAGTTTTGCATGGACTCCTCGGGCTCCTTTGCCAACAGGGACAAAGGGGAGCAAGAGGAGCCACTGAGATGGCCAAGGCCAGGCTCGCTACCAGAGAGGGGTGTGAGAGAGAACCAGACACAGATAACAAGCACACTCCTACCATTTAATCATTTCTGAGAAACAGCTTCACAGCACTGGGTAAGATGTCTGGAGTCTGTCAAAGTCATAGTGATTTCGGCATTTAGGCACCCAAGACACTTCTTTAAATTGGAGGTCTGACAGCATCTGGACGCAAAGCTTTTGCAGAAGCTGATTTTAGCTCCACTCACTAATCTGCTTACGCTCCCTCGGTGGCCAATAACCAGAGGGGCTCCACCAAAGCACAGCTCAGGGGACCAACCTACAGCTGCCTCTCCAGCAGGATTCAGAGACAAAACCTGTCACCCAAAAACAAGGAGAGGAGTCACGAGTCACAGTCAAGGTTCAGGGAGGGACATTGCACAGTGATGTGTTACCCTCACATTTGTGAGTATCTGATCAAGGCAAACATATCTCGAAAGGTTTTAATATAATTTGTTTAATTACTAATATTAAGAATTGTTTTGAATACTACAAATTAGGCACATTACAAATCATAAAACAACAGAATGTTAAGGGGTTTGACTGGATCTTAAAGATCATCCAGTGCCCAACTGACCCTGCCATGTGCAGACACTTCTCACTAGGTCAGATTGCTCAAGGCATTACCAAACCTGGCTTTAAAAACCGCCAGGGTTGAGGCAAATATTCTGGGTTTTAAATGGACTGCAAAGACAGCGAGGTACCTCATACTGCGTCACAAGTCCACTTACTCCAACATAATTGCCTAGACTATTTCAAATCTTTCTCAGTTTTAAAAAAAAGGGAACTGAATTACTGTAGTCCTCTTTTATTATCCACTTGGATCTCACTATGAATATTCTAGATGAAGAAGTACCCTACCACATTATGGACAGAATACAAACAAATGCTCATAAAGACACTCAGTGAATCCATTTCCATGCTGCTATATCACTAGACGGTAGAAACATCTCTCCATCTTATCAATAACAATTACAATGTAGTACAAGTAGGAAAAAAACCCCATTAAAATAGCTATAAAAATCTACACCACTGTAAATATCAATATAAATTTTAAAGTATTATATAAACTAGTCACTTAATGAAAGTGTGATATCATTCTATACTGTAAATCTACAGACAAATAACATCTCTACTTGAGCATACAAAATACCTAGCTATAGCCGGATCAGCACTACAATCTAAGAAAAGTAGAAAGTAAGATTTATGTTTTTAAAAAATAAACTTATAATTTACAGATTCATTTACTATGCCAATACAGAAAGTTAAATATATCTTAAGTATCATTAATAAATAAATTTCTTTCTACAGAAAACTTATACAAAGAAGTTACCATTACAAACCATTAAATTTTGTGGTGTAAAAATAAAATTACACCACCCTCTGCTACAGATGACAGAGATATTTTTGTTATGTTATGAACTGTAAGCACAAGATAACTATCCTTAGTTCCGACAGCTATCTCCAAGCTCATTACTTTGGATATAAACTTGAAAAGGGGAGAAATAACCCCCTACAAACCTACAACACTTAACTGAACTAATTTCATCTATCATTGTAATGCCCATCATACAGTCTTCTGATCACCAGACATGAAAGACTGTGACAGATGCCTTCTCTACCACTCCAAACAGTTCAGGATCATCCCTCAGTGTTGCCATCTCTTGCTTCCCTGTACATCTCATTTATAGTTCTGTCTAAAAGCACAAGTCTCAGTCACCTCCAAAAAAAAATACTGGTGACCATCTACTGTTGACTATCAAACACTGATATTTACTCTTACACTTTATTTCCTTTTTTTTTTTTTTTCATTAGCTATAGAGAAACTTCTCCCTTATTCCACGGCTGTTAAGTCTTTAGAGCTTTTGGGGACAGAACTTGTCAAACATCTTTCAGAAATCCAAGTGAGAAATATCATATGGATCATCCTAATTCCACCAGAGTAACCCAAACAGATTTATGAAATATGACTTATACTAAAAATCATATGAGTTAGAAAACATATGAGTTAGAAAACATGTCGACCCTTCCCACAAGATCAGATTCATAAAAACATCAGGATGTAAGAAGAGCAACCAATTGCAAAGTCTTCCTTCATGTTTGCTCCTTTGTCAACTCAGACTGCACTCCTGCTTACCAGCAGTTGTATTGTATAACAAAATGCAAGCTGGCTGTGCCACATTCCTTCTCCTCATTACCAAGGTGTACCATAACAACAATTTCTCCAAAACAGACTTGCCCAAAGTCACACAGGATGTTTTTGACAGACTGAAAACGCAGCCAGTGACAGGAGTGAAAGATCAGTTTTTTTCCAGAGGTGCTCCAGTTGTTCCACTGTCTCCCAGAAGAGAAATCTGTCTATCCTCTCTCCTTCCACAGTTAGATCACTGGGATTTTTGTGTATTCTGCTGTACTGGAATGCTCTTTATATGAATCTATAGACTTTCTACTTTCTTTCATCATCTATCTAAAAGTTTTCATTAAAAAAAAAAATATATATAGGATCTGTCTTAATTCCATGTACACTGAAGCTCATTGCCATGTCACCAATTTACTCCTTCCAAACTTTTCCTATTAAAATAACTCACTGTGTTACAGATGTTGCTATTGATTTATCTACTGAATGAAACACATAATGAAGCAGAAAGTAAAACCAACAAAAAAAATTACTGCTTTTTTCTCTTGATGCCTTGGGAAGCTACCTGGAACAGAGGCAAGGCAGAGTTAAAGGAATAAATAGGTATTTATTGAAAGGCCTTCTAAGGATACACCTTGGGCAGTACAAGAGCTCAGCCATGGCTCCACCCAAGATGGACATCTGGTCACAAGTTTTCACACTTTTATAAGTTTTGATCCATTTACATATTGGGGTCAATTGTCCAATTACAGCCACAGGTTATGAAGTCCCATCCTCCCAGTTTGCTCTCCTCAATTCACTGCTGCTTGGGCCTGAAGCTGCAATGGTGTCCTTGAATCTGGGGCTGGAAAAGGATTGCTTTGTCTACGTAAGCTGTGAGAACTTGCTAACACTTTATATGAAGTTCAGAGTTATATACTAATGCAGTACAGAATCTGGAAAATGTGAAAGCTAAAACTTAAGGCATCATCTTATTAATTTTGTCATGGCTCCAAGAATTATTCCCTTAACAGCAACAAAATGCCAGATGCTTTTCCACTTCTGTCCCTCTGTAAAACCAGCTTTCTAGCAGTAAAATTAAGAAAATAAGTAGTGATGAAAAGAAACTTGAAAACAAACAAAAAGGGCAAGTTACTTAAAAATTCATACTGCATTTTAGAAATTAATATAACTAGATTTTTTTTAAGGGACAATTTTCTTCAGATCATGATTCCTATGGTACAATTTTAGGATTATAACAGAGAAACTTGAATCAAAATCAGTAAGCCTAAAGGGTTTTTTTTTGTTTGATCAAAGCATGAGATACATCTGCTACATTTTGTCAGTCCAACCCAAATGCTGATCTAAACAGTATAAGCAAAGACAAGCTAGGTCCAAAATTGCAACAGGTTTTCAGCTTCAGGGTATGAGAGTCATGAAGTGTTTACTAAAATGCAGCAGCAGATTAATGTGTTAATCTCTGCAAGTTACCAAAACATAAATTCATTGAATGCATCAGTAAGTATCTGTCAGCTTCTGGAGTGATTTAATAGGAGCCTATCTGAGCTCCATATCATCAAGCTGTAACATTTGGAAATGATTAAGAACAAGTAAGAGCAGTTTCAAGTATTTGTTTAACCTGGATTCAATATCCATACAGTATCTAGGAGTCCTATGGAAATCTGAAGGAAACACTGCCCTTTCCATAAGATGGCTGCAACATATTCAGAGAGGCTAATCAAGCTCTTTATTTCCCAATAAAAGTAAATTGAGTGTACACNTTTTTTTTTTTTTGGCAAATGAAAATACAGTTGCTTTTTGGAAGCCATAAAAAGGAAGGGGGTGGGAAAGGGAATGAACAGGTGCATCAAGATGGTTATCCTGATCTCTGCACAGCAAGCACCATACACCAGCTGCCTAACACCTTACAGAACAATCTTTCACATTATTAGCAAATACCCTCAACTCCTTTGCATTAATGGCCTCTCAGAAGACTGAGAATGGGAATTAAGAGAACAGAGCTGAGAGGCAGAGGGCTAGACAGAAATGCCCTGAAGACCTACCCTGCTCAGGTTGGACCCTGCTGCCTACAGTCACAGACCTTTAACTTGCAAGCTAGTTAAGCAAGGATGGCTCCACATCCAAAGATTTAAATAGTTTATTGCAGAGTTTATTTGCTTGCTGAACCACCACTTTATCACTTGGAAGGACTAAAGTCTTAAGTTTCTACTAATTACTAGATGTCAACTATTATTCTTTTAAGATGTATAACAGGAGGAAAAACAGTTTAATTCCCTGTTCTGTAATCCACATGTAGCAGTTCAGGTGCCTAAATACCAGCTTCAAGACATTAGGCCAAAGGCAGTGCTCAAGTTACTTAGTTCATTTGCATCTGAGTTAAGTGTCTGTACTCAGCCCATCTAACTTCTGACAGAGCATGGAAAGAGGAAGAAAAATGAATTCATTATATTTCAGTAACTGACATATTTTGCATGTACAGAACTGAAGTTCAGTGAATTGTTTTGTAGCACCAAACAAGCATCAATATTTGTAATAATTCAGGAAATCATTGTCATTCTAAGAAGACAAACTATTACACCACTGCTCTGCATCTGTTTCCCTCAATGCAAATCTGTCCATGTTTGTGAACAAGCATCGGTGCCAATGCTCCATCACTTGTCTGTGGAGCAAACAGGTGCAGGAGCTGATAGGGAAGAGTTGGGAGTCTCAGTCTGCATCTGCAACACTGGTATTGTGCCTGAACAAAGTCATAAAGTGCAAAAAACACTGCCCCATGTCATTCATCAAAGCACTATGATGGTGTCAAGAAAAGAAATATGTTCTCTGCTGTCAACTTGTTTTAATGAAAATGCATTGCAATATTTAAAAAGTTTTCAAACCTGACTTCTATTTCTGACAGCTGACAGATTTATGAAAGCTATTTTTGATGAAAAATGAGCAACAAGATTAACAATATTCAAAACAAAGAAATCAATGTAGTCCGCCTGAACGTGCCAAAGTACTAAAAGAGGAAGAGAAAGTAACTCAGTAAAGCAAGGACAGTAGAAGAAAACCTAAGGCAGTTTAATAGCAGTGTTAAAGTTTACAATATTTTAAAAATTGGAACAGCTCTTCATGAACAAATTGACTTCAAGTGTGACAGACTGTGGAATCCTGTGATTCTCTCAAGCACGAACACTTCATGTTTGATCTTGCTTTCAACAAAACCAGAATGAAAGCAATGAAAGACAAATGGTAGAGTTATTGCCACCTCAATTTTCCTGGGTTTTCTTTTCAAGAAACAATTCTGTGGAATTTCTTTGGTTTTGTGAGGTTTTTCTTTTGTGGAGTGTTTTGTTTGGGTTTAGTGGTTTTTTTTAAGGAATTAGCAAATGAAGTAGAAAACTACATTATGAAAATTTTCCATTACTCATTTTAAACATGATCAGAACAGGAACAACTAAAGCATTAAGTTTATAGTAACCTTTCCAACCATGTCTTCAATATGTACAGCATACAGCAGATCTAAGTTCAACAGGCTGTGTAAATTTTTTTATTGACCAGTAGGAATAACTATAACCATCATCCTGTTCTGCACTACTTCTTTCCAACTTTTGGTCACAAATTCTATCCTAGGCTTTGTAAACCACTCGAGGAAAGATTTTTGAAACTATTCCCATTCCTACAAAAGTTCTGGCTCTACTTGAATATAAAAACAAGAGGAGATAAAAGCCATTGGTGCAGGAGGAAAGTTGCCATATTTGCCACCATGGAAACATAACTCACATAACTGGAGTGCTGCAAGGGTTTACTGTAAACTCATCAGAAGGGACAGGCAAGGAAGGAGAATCGAGTAGCCCTGTATATGTTAGAAATAGTTTTGATTGCTTAGAGCTAAATGATGGTGATGCTAGAGCTGAGTGCTTATGGGGAAGAATCAGGAAGAAAGCCAACAGGGCAGATAGCCTGATGACAATCTTTCACAGACCACCTAACCAAGATGAAGTTGCAGAGGAATTATTTTATAAACAGCTGACAGAAGACTCACAGTTTCTGGCCCTTGTTCTCATGGAAGACTTCAACTTTCCAGATGTCTTCTGGAAATACAGCAGAGAAATAGTCCAGGAGCCACCTGCAGTTTATGGAAGGTGACCTTCCTGACACATCTAGTGAGGAAGTCACCTAAGGAAGGTGTCTGTCAGTCCTTAAACAGAAGATGGATGGGTGATGTGATGGTTGGAGGCAGTCTTGGGCACTGAGATCACAAAAGGATAGTTTTCAGTTCTTGAAGAAGTATGAAAGAGGCAGAACTGCCACAGGCAGCAGAACTGTCACCCTGGACTTCCAGAGGGCAGATTTTGGCATTTTTAGGAGTCTGGGTGACAGAGTCCCTTGGGAAGCAATATTGAAGGACAAAGGAGTCCTAGAAGGCTGGACATTCTTCAAGAAGGAAACTGTAAAGGCACAGGAGCAGGAAAGCCCACATGCTGAAAGACAAGTCACTGGGGAGAAAGATGGGCCTCACTGAACAGAGAGCTTTGGCTGGAACTCAGGGGGGGAAATTGAGAGCTTATGACCTCTGGAAAAAGACAGGTCACTCAGGAGGATTACCAGGACGTCATGAGGTTATGCAGCAAGAAAATTTGAAGGACCAAAGCTCAACTAGAACTTAAATCTGGCTATTGCCATGAAAGACAATAAAATTGTTTCTATAAATACATTAGTAACAAAGTGAAGGCTAAGAGGAATCTCCACTCCTTACTGTATGAGAGGGAAGCACAGTGACAAAAGATGAGAAAAAGGCCAATGTACTGAATGTCTTCTTTGCCCCAATCTTATATTAAAGAGCATTTCTATAGGTACCCAGTCCCTGAGCTGGAAGATAGGGATGAGGAGGAGACTGAAACCACCATAACCCAAAGGAAGCAACCTGCTACACCACTTGGACACACTCGAGTCTACAGACCAGATGGGATCCACCCAAGGGTACCGAGGGAGCTGGGGGAAGTGCTCGTGAGCCCTTTTCCATCATTCATTAGCAGCCAAGGCTAACCAGGGAGGCCCTGGGTGACTGGAAGCTGGCAAATGTAATGCCCATCCACAAGAAAAGAGGAAGGAAGATCCAGGAAACTATAGGCCTGTCAGCCTGACCTCAGAGCTGGGAAAGGTCATGGAGCAGATGATCTTGAGTGCCACTACACAGCACATCCAGGACAACCAGGAAATCAGGCCCAACCAGCACTGGTTTATGAAAAGCAGGTCCTGCTTGACCAACCTGATCTCATTCTATGAGAAGGTGACCGCTTACTGGATGAGGGAAAGGCTGTGGATGTGTCTACCTAGACTTTACTAAAGCCTTTGACACCATTTCCCACAGCATTCTCCTGGAGAAACTGGCTGTTCATGGCTTGTATAGGTGTGCTCTTTGTTGGGTAAAAAACTGGCTAAACAGCCAGGCCCAGACCCAGTGGTGGTAAATGGGGTCACATCCAGCCAGCAGCCAGCCACCAGTGGTGCTCCCCAGAGTTCAGTATTATCTCTATTATCTGTTTAATACTGTTATCAGTGATCTGGGATGAGGAGATTGAGGGCACCTTCAGTCAGTTTGCAGGGAACACAAAGCTGGGCAAGAGTGTTGATCAGCTGAGTGCAGGAGGGCTCTACAGAGGGATCTGGATATGCTGGATCAGTGAACTGAGGCCAGTGGTCTGAGGTTCAACAAGGTAAAGTGCAGGATGCCGCACATGAGTCACAACCACCCCTGCAACACTCCATGCTGGTGGAAGAGTGGCTGGGAATCTGCCTGGAGGAAAGGGACCTGGAGGTGCTGAATATAAGCCAGTCTGTGTGCAGGTGGCCAAGAAGGCCGGTGACATCCTGGCTTAGATCAGCAGTAGTGTGGCCAGCAGGAGCAGGGCAGGGATTCTCTCCCTGTGCTGGGCACTGGTGAATCTTGAGTCCTGTCTCCAGTTCTGGGCCCCTCACCACAAGAAGGACATTGAGGTGCTGGAGCATGTCCAGAGAAAGGGAACAGAGCTGGGGAAGGGTCTGGAGCACAAGTCTTACGAGGAGCAGCTGAGGGAGCTGGGATTGTTTAGCCTGGAGAAAAGAAGGCTCAGGGGAGACCTCATCACTTGCTGCAAGCACCTGGAAGGAGGGTGTAGCAAGGTCAGGGTCTGTGTCTTCCCCCACTAACAAGTACTAGAAGAGAAGGAAATGGCCTCAAGTTGGGCTAGAGGAGCTTTAGATTGGATCTTAGGAAAGGTTTCTTCACAGAAAGGGTTAACAAGCATGAGAACAGGCTGCCCAGAGGAGTGACTGAGTCACCATCCCTGGAGGTATTTAAAAGAAGTGTGTATGTGGCACTTAAGGACACAGTTTTTTGGTGGCTTTGGCAGGGCCGGGTTAACAGTCGGACTAATGATCTTAGAGGCTTTTTTCAACCTAAAGGATTCTTTGATTCTATTATTCTAAATCTGTAATGCACTATTTTTGCTTTTTTATTATTATTATTTTTCATTTCTCGACTACATTTAATTCATCTGAAAGGCAATTTTCCTAAGATTGGCAAGGAAACTAAGATCTTGATTTTTCAGTTCTAAACTTAGACCACATGAGACATCTCACTATTTCTGACCCTACTGAAAACTAGAGTAATAAAGCCTGTGAGAGAAAAGAGAAAATTAAAACAACATCGATTTTTCACAAAATACCCTAGAAGAAAAGCTGTCAGTCACAGATGACAAGAAGCCAGTTACAGCAGAAGCGTGAAACGTGAGCATCACTCTCTCACTACTTTCTATTTATTTTAAATAACAGATGAACAGTCATTAATATTTACTGTATTTCAATTTAGTCAGATAACACAATATTCAGCCTGAAGTCGGATTAGGCATCAGCTGGTTAGATGGATGTCATCTGTCAGCAGCTGTTCTTCTAAAAGCCACTAATACTGTCAGTGAAAATTATAGTCTACAAATCAAAAGAACGTAAGTGTTTGAACTGAAACACATATGAAATCAGACAGTTCCCACTGGATTTTCCCCATGTGCTATTACCTCCATGATCAATTCACACTTCAAGTGACAGAAATTGCTGAGAAAGCAGAACACTGCTTGCTTGCTTTTTATCTGAGAAGTATACTTTGAGCCAGGAGACATATTTTTAGATAATTAAATATAATTTTCTTTCCTTTTTGTCATGAAATATTAAAATCAACCTGGTGTAAAGCAAAATGCTCACTCACTCTTGTACAGGACAACAGGGGCAAAACTTTGTTGCTATAACAAAAGTGACAACTCAGTTGGAAATGAGATAAAATACTTTTCCATTAGTAAATTCTGTAACATTAAAATACAACTTCTTCTAACAGTATTAAAATAAAGACAAAAACCGTTTACTCAGAACTTCAGTGGCTGTTCAAAATACATGTCAAAATATTGCTTATACAGCAAAAAAACCTCCCACAAGCTTTATACCATGCAAGGATGATCATCCCACAAAAACAGTGGCACAGCACTTAAAACGTACTTTTAAGTACCGAAGGGTACTAAAACACTAATTTTCTGTTTCTGCTAAAGTGCGGAGAATATGATTATTTTGAAATGGAGTGTTATGATATGTATATTCAGAAATCACTCTTTTTTTTTTGTCCCATCTAGTTTGTATTTGGCAGGCTTTTCCTCCCCTTAATTGGAACAAAATAGTTAACCTAGAAAGATATTATTGCAGCTGACAAGTGTCTTTTGAAATGCATCATCCCCATTTTAAGGATATAATGCTGCACAATAAGCAGCAAAAAAATGCATGCATGCTGCTTCCTTGCTAATCAGGGAATGCTACCAAGAATTTTAAATTAATAATCAGTGTGCAGCAATACTGTCTGAGTTTCAGGATGCTGAGTTTGTACAGGAAGGTGGGCAGATCCCTACTGGGCAGCACTTGGAAGGCGAGGCAGGAGTGTACCCTCGTGGTGAAGGCAGCTCCTGCAGACTAGGCTGTGACAGCACAAAGTGTAGCTGGAATGTCCTGTGACAGTCACCAGCACAATGGAGGCTGGACCACAGGATCTGCAAGGAGATGCCAAGAAAGCTGGGCCTAATCAGTCTAAAGAGGAGGCTAAAAGAGAAGTTTGTTGCTGTCATCTGTGACCTAATGGGAGGGGAAGAAAGAAAACAGAGCTGGGATCTTCTGAGAGGTGACCCAGAAGTGGGTGGAGATGCAACAATCGCACTAATTGCAACATCAGGAAGTCAGATGAGGCTTTGGAAGCAATCTTTCACCTTGTCAGCAAACACTGAAACAGGTGCACAGAGAGGCTGTGCAATCTGCAGCCCTGGAGATGCTCAGATCCAGACCGCACGGGACCACCCTGTTTGCAGAAAGGGGTTGGGCTTGACGCCTCCAGAAGTCCCTTCCAGCCTCAAGCATTCTACACCTCTGTGACTGTTTTGTTTCTTACTCTCCTCGGTACCTACATTTCAACAGCAGATCAAAAGCATTCACCCGAGGCAGGGTGAGAACTTCCAGCTGTGAGAAGTTTGGTGAATACATGCAGAACCTACCAGCTCAGTATGCTACATCTGGCCAAACTTAACCCGGTCTTCCATGGGTCACCACCAGCCCTTTGTGGGCACAAGAAAGAACAAGGACCTGCCTTCCCTTGCACCTCCCTCTCTCAGCATTGGGTAACGTCATGCACTGCCAAATGGAATGGCCAATTGGCCGTTCTGCTCCCTTGGCCAGCAGGGCTGGACCCCTGAATGCCTTTTTCACCCAGCCTTGCTAAGGGAGACTCATTCTCTCCTATAATATCCAGGGCTCAGCTGACAGCAAAGCTGCTCTCAGCATCCAGACCACTCCTTGCAGCAGAGGCCATTGTATTACTCCTTCTCCTATGACCTGTCCTGTTCTTCTGGCAGTTATCAGCACACCGACCCCACTCATCGCAAACAACAATTCCCAGTGCTGAAGCCAGGGAGAGATGGGAAGCACAGCCAGGACCAGGGAAGGTGGGAGGTCACACTCATCTGCAGCACCACCACAGTCTTAGATCAGCTAAAATCTGCCACAAAGCCACACTTTTAGGAACCAAAAAGGGTGGTTAATCCTGTTAGCTCTTACATGAGCTATGACAACAATTACTCAAACAGAATTAAAAATAATAGCTCAATTTAGATCAGATGAACCTCTAAATTGTCAAAATAAAGCCTAATATTTTGCTTGCATTAAAGAAATCACCAATTAAATCTGAAAATCTCCTGGCATTGTGCTGTTATTTTAACACCACAGCAAAATGTTTCTTGAGATGGTATGACTGTATGTAATATCATAATAACTTCCAGGACAAGGCACCAAGAGAAGGAACCCACAACTCTGGAAGAGGACAACTTCTCTCTTAGTGCACTGGAAATCAGCAGCAAGGAGGGCACGAACCAATACCACCACAGCAAATGCCATCAAGGCACCTGATGATTTACACTGCTGTAGGGAGCACTCCAACACACACATCTACCACAATCTCCATGAACAAGCCTCAGTAAGAAAAGGAAAACACTCACTCAAGACTCACAATGGCCAAACCTGTATCATTCCACTCTGCTTCGATTTTACTCTGTTTAACTGAAGGTGGGCCTATTCCACCAGCTACAACCCACCCTGCTGCGACCACAGTTTTAATAATAATAGCTAACCACTAATGGTTAACAGCTTGCCAGGCTCCATAGGGAGTGAGTTTTGCTAGGCCAACTTTCTACTAACAACACAGCTGCCAGAGGAACCTAAATGCTCTTATCTTCCAGTGCTCTGTTACACCTATCACATGCTTTTCCCCTTTACATGCTTGTCTGGTTTCATTTTTTAAAAAATAGGATCAGATTTTTCACAACAAATCCTCAGGCTCACTCTTAAAGCTGATTTCCTTTTCCCCAGAGAAGGCATTCGAGATTCCCCAGAAAATTCAAAACAAACTCTTTCAAAAGACAGGAAGAAAATCATTAGATGAAGAGTAATCACATACCATGGTTTTCAAAAATGACATCTGAAAATTAAATGAGACTAATTCATTTTTCTTTACTGCTTAGTTATCTTAAGTGATTACAAATCATTTGCTGGTAGCCGCTGCTATGGCTTTTCACTCACCAGACCTGTCACACACCAATAGTCTTGATCCTGGCACCTCTACTACATACTGATGTGAAAAAACATTACCCTTTTGGGCAGCCCCCTTCCCTCACATCCTCAGCCTTGCCGGTGCCCAACCTTCTTCCACTCAGTGTTTCTTTCCAATAAGACAGCAGAAAGTGTAACTCATGGGCCTTTGCCTGCTCTCAGATGCTCATAACAAGGGATCTGGAACACTCCTATTAACTGAGTCATATTTAAACACAGGGATTGGAAGATTTTCTAACAACACCCTCTTTGTATGTTTTGTTCCACATCTGGGATAGCAGGCAGTCAACCCCACATGGTTCAGGAATTATAGAGCTTAAAAAAAAAGAGAAAAAAAGTTTGTCATCTCAATTCTGTAGCACCCCGTGGAAGAAAAATAGGAGTATTAGTGAATAAACCACAAATCTGCAGTCTATGTAAGCCTTGTATGAGCATGGAACTTTGCCAGGTTCCAAAATGCTGTATGCAACACATAAGTAGTTATCAGGAAAACAGTTTCAGATCTTAATTAATCCACTGAGGCTCCAGCCCATGTCCCAGTAATCAGTCAGCTGGCGATGACAAAGAAAAGTAAGACTTGAGAGGATCTCACAAAACAGCTAAAAATAAAAATGGATCTGTTTTTTATGTTCCTCTGCACATAAGGATTTTGCTCTCAAATTTTTTCTTATATATGCAACTGTTCTTTATTCAAAACATAACAAGAGGCAACCACTTCTCCTAAAACTATCAAATATTTTATACATTATGTTGCATAATACTTGTAAACCTAAGAAGACAAGCTTACACATTTCTGGAATGTGATTTCTAACCAGATCAATCAATATGACAAGATCAGCAGCCAGTGAATGTAATTACCATCAGATTTTCTACCTCAGAACAGATAAGCCTAGGGAAAACAACAGAATAAAAAAGTGATCTGTAATAATAAATAATTTGATCAGAAGATTATCTTGAAAGAGGTTCATTGCTAGATCAGATAGGATACTTGATACTGTTGAGTTTGAACACTTTATGATTTTCCATTTCTAGTGAGTTAGCTAAGCTAACAAAAAACCTAAAGGAACAGCAAGAGAAGCACAGCAATTTGCCTGAACGCTTTCTTACACCAATGTAATCCAGAAAATGTAAAAAATGGGTTTTTTAAAAAACATTCTCAGATTCTTACTACTATTTTACTGGTAATTTAGTAATTTTCATTGGGGGGAAGTCAAAATGAAATTTTACCACTAAAAAAAAAAAGAAAATTAAACTGCAAAAAAGGGAGGTCAGTGATACTAAGGTCAAGGAAGGAGAAAAGGATTTTGCAACAAACTGTGTTTTTGAGAGACTTTGATTGATACCCATCTACCAAAACATTTAAAAAATAATTTTGGCTTGCCTGGCTGTATAAGCAAAAGCAGAGTCTTGTTCCTCCAGGGAACCACCCAAGTAAAACCACATATATTGAGAGCAGCAAAGTCTACTATTGTCTCCTAAAACAGCAAAGACCAAAGCACAGTTTTAAACATTCTCAGATGTTAAACATCTATTAGAAAAATGTTTCTAAAAAAATGAGAAAGAAACTCAATCAACAAAGAAAAGCATTTTTAAGTAACATTTCTCCTGGTGCTGTAACTGAACTACTGCTCTCTCAGTACCCCATGCCTGGAACGAGCCCATGTAACCACCAGTCACACTGTGCTGAGCACAGGCAGGTCTGGCTGCTTGAAAACTGATCAGATTCCGCTAACTTCAAACCCCATCATTTTTAGAGTTCAACAGTAACAAATGCAGTTGTGGCTTTGTGTCCAACAGCATTTCCAATACACACAGAAGTAGCTGCCCTTGCGGGAAGAGGGAGAGGGCAGGGAGGAGGTAAGAATGGTTTTGTCTCACTTAATTAAAATGATCTGAAGATTGAAACAAGACCAAGCTTGTAGGAAAAATTAACTTTTCTTACAGTTAACTGGAGCATTTAGAAGAGGAAAAAAACACTTTCTTGAGTCAGAAAAGCCCTTATTCAGATCTTTCCAATACACAAAAGTCGATTAAATGGACCTTTGTCTAGAGTGCTTTGTTTCAGATGTATCACCCACTAATGTATTGTAACCAAGCCAAAGTAGTAAAAGTCTCTTAAAATTACTCCCATAATTCTGCATCTACGAGTACTGCACTTCAGACACAACCCTATGAAAAAAAATTTTTAGCAAAGCAGTTTTTCTGTAAGTGACACCATAAAAGATGATGTTTTTTTCTTTTCAATAAAAATAGAATTTAGAAGATTAAATAATTAAACCAACAAGAATACACATTCAGGACTTGTTCAAGCAACAGCCTGAATTCAGTAATTGAGCATATTTTCATTAACCACTAGAGGTCACACAGTAACCATGGCAGACATCCAAAAGATGAGTGGACTCAAGAACCTTATGGTCTGTTAAAATCAAAATACAGGGGTACTCACTGATTTGCAAACACAAATAAAATTCTGAAATAAATTTGAGTAGCCTAGTTCCCCAAGAGAGCCAATGAACTTGAATGTTCACATATGTCATTTAGTATTTTACATCTTCATAAAATTGAGATTTATTATTTTTACTTCTAAAAAACACATCAAATAATGGGTGGGGGTGCAGAGGGATTGTCAGAGCTTGCAGAACTTTTGAAGGTTTTCTTAATTTCTTCAAATATTTCCTCATTTGAAATTCTGGAACTTCAATTCAAGCAAAACAGCTTCAGCTATGCCTATAATTAACACTAAAGAACACAATAAGCTGGAATATTCTAATACTTTACTAGTGAATTTCTTCTATGTAAATAGACACTTTAACATTCCAAGAACAAGAGAAATAGTAATAAAACCAAATATGATCCCACACATATAAAATAAATTGTGTTTTTAATGTCACACCAAAGTTTATACTGGACACAATAACTCACATTCTCTTAAATCTGAATGGATATATGCCCTTAAAACTTAGACACAGTTGGAACAGTCAGGGTCTGAAAACCACTTGCTTGCAAGAAATTCACTTTAGTGCTATTGAAAATCTAGTCTATTTCAAAGCATTTGCAGAAACACTATTTGCAAAGTGTTAAAGTGCTTTATATTGTACACAGCTAATTAAAAACTCCCTGTAAAATTCATCTAAATCCTTCAAGAAGGTGCACACAAGTGCAGAGCAAGAGATGGATCAGAGTCAGTGATCCTGTACTCCTTCCATATTAGATTAAATTTTATGGATCAGTATACAAAGATATTTCATGAACTGACTCACTTTTTATTCCATTTAACACAGCTCCCACTGCATCTTCTCTTTGGAGAAATTTTACTTCATTAGATCCCAGCAACAAAATATAAAGAAAGACCTGTGTATGAAAGTCTTTTACTACAGCAGAGCAGCAGTGCCAAGGCATTAAACTGCCCTCTAACCCAAGAACTGGTCCCACCAGAACAGGTGCTTCTGTTGACTTGCATTACCTGTTCTGGAATAAGTAAGATATTTCACTCCCTAAAGCTCTTAGTCTGGTACATTTCAACATTTAAAAAAAAATAGTAACAACAAAGAGCAGTGGAACAGCTGTAATCTGAATAATAATTTCAAAAGTTTCAGCACCCATCATGATTTTCAGCACAACAAACAACACCACCAAAGCTCACAGGACGCATATTGCACTACAGCAGCAATTCTTTAAGACAAAACAGAAATCATAAATCACATCTTAAAAGTAGAAAAGATGCAGACTTTTCTCAGCATAAAATCAACACCATAAATCTATCTAGCTCTTAAGAAATATTACAGAAAAAAAAATCCAGCTTTACCTGCACATAAGCTTGTATATATACACATACCCACACACACACAGATTGCAAATCAGCAGAGATTGCTTTCCGCTTCATACTGACACAGCAAGATTTACAAACTCCATAAAAATTTAGAAGGCAACAATTTTTCTCGAGGAATTTCCAAATACAAACCTGCTTTTTCTGTGCCTGCCTTTTCTGAGCACCCAATGTAGCAGACTTAAAGCTAAGAGACTTGGACTGTCTCCTAACTTTCACTGAATCTCTCCGGCGATCATACGAAAAAGACGACGACTTCTTTGTAATTTTCCTCTTAGGTGTGTCTGCCATTTCATCCAAAGTATGGTTACCTTCAAGTAAACAGTATCCAAAGAAAATAAAAACTCAGTATCACCAAGTTCCCACCAAGCTTGTATGAAACAGTCTTCAATCCTACAGGAAATCTAGCAGGCTGCAAGGAATGGAGCCCATCAAAGAACAGTTTCAGTTCTTCCAACAGGTTGTGAAAATGAAAAAAGTCAATGGTTCTCCAATGCTGTATGTCACTGAAGAGCAGGCAGAACTCCTTCTTGCTGTATAAACTCCAGCAGGCTTCAGCAGTGATGCTAATCTGAAAACGTAGTGACTATCCTGCTGAGCACGCTAAAGGTGAACGGGAGGTAGTTCCCAGCACACCAACAGGGTGTGGAAGTACACCAGCAGGGTGTGGGGATGAAGCAGAAGACTTTGGGTTCAAAGCATCTTCTTAACTCCTTCTTCTCTGGGCTACTGCTAGGAAGTCAACTGAAAAGTCAGACTGGTTAAAGGTCCCCAGACAGCATTATTTTCTTCTCTTTGTCCAAAAGAGACAGCATTATTTTCTTCTCTTTGGATCCAAGGCCCTTTCTGAAGAAACCTTCAGCATGCAGTAACCACCCTATATTAAATGCACTAGGGGGCCTGTTTTAATCGAATTTAAATAGTCCCCTCTCTCTGTCAGAAAGACTATTCACACTACAAACCTAGGAGATACTTCAACTTCTGAGCCAACTAGAAAATAAAGTACCTGACATTGAACCTTACCATCCTTCCTGGGAAATAACTACAGAGTTACAGCAGTCTCTTAAAACCTGTTGGTATCAATGGATAAGAGGGTAATGAATTCTCATCCTAGTGACAGTGTGGGAATCTTATCAGACAGCTGAGATTGCAACTTTTGTACCAGGATTGTGTTTAGGTAGGAGTGTTTCTCTTACATAAGGTATTAGTCAAGGAACTCTACAAGCGTGTACAGCCCCAAGAGTTGCTGCTACTGATTTCCATAAAGCAAAACACATCCAAAGGGCCAGGCTC
Source organism: Pycnonotus jocosus (assembly GCA_013400435.1). Taxonomy (NCBI): domain Eukaryota; kingdom Metazoa; phylum Chordata; class Aves; order Passeriformes; family Pycnonotidae; genus Pycnonotus; species Pycnonotus jocosus. The sequence continues at coordinate 356,569 of VWYP01008646.1, read as the reverse complement.
TACAAACCATTTAATCCATGCAGAAAGACAAGGAGGAAAACTACCTTTGACAAACTTAGGCATTGTCCAGGGTCTTTTCCAGAAACTTTTCCTTATTTTATTCATGATGCTACTTTGCGTACAAAACAACTCTGAATAATTTATAGTTGCAGGATTATCCATTCCTATAATTAAGCTCTAATATGGGTCAGTCCTCTGGTGTATGAGTCTCACCACCCTTGTTAGGAAATATCTGTAAAGTTGGAGCAGCATTTCTTTTAAGACCTGCTGATATCAAAAAGTAAGAGAGTACTGTTAACGTTAACGAAATCCCAAAACCAACCTTCCCTGCAACTTCTTCCTTTGTTGTAGGATGAATAATATACCTCTAGGACACAGTGATATTGCTAAAATTAACCAAAAGCTATCAGAATGTGAAGCATTTATTAGCCATAATGGCCTAATTCTAGATTCACTGCACATTTTTGTGGAGATTTACATTGCGAAGGATTAGAAAGCACAGCTTTATATTACTACAACTATGTCTAACCAATGAATCTATAATTAATCCAAGATATAGAAAAATCCATTACTAAATATTTTTAGTATAAATTCTCTCTTAGTTGTGATGTGTTTATAATACTGTAGTAGTCATTATCCATAGCCACATACTGACCTTCAGTGTTACTAATATTAGACCCTCTGAGACAATCATCATTTCAACACACTCTCTGGTTTTTACCAAAGTTTAGATTAAAGAAACTTTTTCTCACAAACTGAAATCCTACTTAAATTACCAGTTTCCACGATTTCCAAGCATCACCTTTTTGAAGAGTTAAAATAAGCAGAAATTCAGTATTATGTGCTTGCAAACCATGACACCTCAAGAAAAAACATATCCTCCAAAACTTTGTGGACAGATCAGATCTACAGCATCTGATAAACACCACAGATATTATGATGAAAATTAAGGTCAAGGAAAGTTTGAAAACATTTTGCAGACAGCTACTCTTTTGACGGTTTCACTTGATGCCCCAGATCTTGCAGTGAAAACAACGAAGAAACACTTCTCATCTCAGTATCACCTCTGATTCTACAGCCATCTATGGTTTGCTTCTTACAACATCTTTTCAAGGCTGAGATCCTGGCCCATTTAGACACTGCTGGTGGAGGATGTTTACCTATACCTGGAGTCAGTGTTGGCATTTGCTCTGTGCTTTTTGCTATTTCTACAATATCTTTTTTCAGTTGCTTGGTTTGGTGCTGGGGGAAGCAGAGGGCTCACCACAACACACACAGCAGAGAGATCCCACCACCCATTCCATTCTCCACCCCTTGCTGCACCACAGGGACCACTTCAGCAGCTCCACAGCCACTGGGAGCCTGGCTGCACTGAAAAGCAAGGTCTCAGCCCACTCATGTTCGCATTCCTCCTCTTCCTCCTTCATACCTCAACCACTCCCAGCAGCAAAGTCCTCTCCCTTTCCTCCTCAGCTTGCCAGATCCTTTGGTGAACTTAGAATATTCATGAAATAGCAGAAAAATATTCAGCTTTGCAAGGAAGAGTCTTCTGCCACTTGAGTGAACAAATCTGCTACGAGATGGGGTCCAAAGAGTGCCAGAGCCCTCATGAGCCAAGCAGCAGGATTGGGATGAAAATACTGGGGAGAGAGAGGGCAAACTGTGGAAGCCTTCTGAGACCTGGTCATGTACCTTGAATGTAAGCCACTGTGTCCAGAGGCCTATTACAAAATCAAACATTCTCCCAAGTGTAAGAGCTAGCTCAGAGCTCATTAGTTTGTGTATTCATTTAAAGCACTCTCTCTTCAAAAGCACATCACCTTTGCCAAAATTATATTACATCAACCATGTTATTGTCTACTCCCTGGATGTTTCTGCAACTCTTCATGACCAGCATTCACCATCCATGTTCAGTTTCCCACACAATAATGGAATTTGTCACTCCAGTATTCAAATCTCCCATCTCTTCTTTCAGAACAATTGCAAATATATTTAACAATACATGCTCTATTTTCCATTTTCCAACCAGTTACACATCCATAAACCCTTCCTCTTACTCTATTCCAAGCCTGTGGGGGTTTTTAACTGTTCTAACCCAGTCATTGTTGCTCAGGTCTTTCTGCTGAGAATACAGGCATATTTGTGAAATATGACTTTCTTGACAACACTGTTATGATCTTCCCTGAATATCATATTCATGCATGGGCCTGCTATTCCTCAGAGAACAGCTTTTACCAAAATATTCAATTTTCAGAAGTCAGATTTACCTGCAGCTCTTCCGATCTCCATGGAAACTGATTTATGGATTTACAAATGTCAGTCTTGTCCTACCTAGGAGTTCTTAGTGCATCAATACAACTGTTTCAGCATTACAGGAAAGGAACTGGAATACTGCAATTTATCCCAAAAATACACAGCAAATCATGAATGAAATGCTGTCACCATATAGCCAGAAAAGACTAACTGATGATGAGATTAACAATTTGAAGAACAGTGCTGAAAGAGGTGAAGAAGTAAGAACTACAGTTAGGAGACAACATCTAGTTACATCTAATATCTCTTAGGGATTGAAGAATGCATGTTCCAATACTCATGTATTATGACCTTCATTTCCTCACTTCCATGGATATATGATTATATATTAGTCTCATCCATGAACACTGTGAAATTAAAATTTAGTTTACTATTAGAAATACTACAAGCATTTAAATCCATTCTTTGACATAAGATAATATTTATATTTTGAGTAAGTTACTTTCAAATATGTTTTCATTCAATAGCAGCTGGGAGTAAAGGCCGTGTAAATACTTTGATTTTCTGCTTTAGATTCATCAGCAAGACAGACCTAAAAATCATCATGTGGCCATCCCAGTAATGACACAATAGTGCTAATGCAAAAACACCTGGTTTAAACGGACACATTCTGGTTTTACCAATTTTTCAGAATTTCAGTAACATAAAATGGGCCATCTCTAAAAGCATAATTAAAAGAAAAACCACTGACAAACAGTAGATGACATCAGGAGCCCACTGTTCAAAAACTGAAGTTTTTAACCAAAAAGTAATCATGGGGTTGTTATATGATGGGTTTCTTTCCCAGTACCAATACTTTCCCAAGCTTGGTGGCTCAAGCAGTTATTTTAAGCTGCTACAAGTAAAGAATGCCTTATGTTCAAAATGTGTTTTGCCAAGTCACTTGTGAGTAACAACAAATTGTTTCAAGGTCATTCCATTTTCCTGGGATACAGGGATTGGATTGAAGACATGGAACAAGAAGAGAGAAGCTGCACACTGTGGCAGAAGATAATCATGGCAATAGTTGAAAATTAATTTGATAGAAAGGTTTTGAGGGGAAAAGGGGTATACCAATCACCCTATTGTAAATACTAAGAACCACATTTCTGAGTAATTTTTTGGGCATTTTAAGGTTTTGTTGTCAGATTTGCTGCATGGGATCTGGAGAATATGTTTCTTCATTCACTCCAGGGTGTTATTCTGCTAATGGCAGAAGCAAGAAGCACAAAAAATTTGTTATTCTCTACTGATTATTTAAGCGTTTAATTCTTAACTTGCAGAATCAAAGAGAAAGCATATGTAAATTCAGCTGCAAGTTTGCTTAAATGAGACAGAGATACCCAGAATGTAGAATAAACAACACTACTTTGAGTATTCTGATTATGTTCTGCTGGAAATCTAAAGATAACACAATTTTATCTGCACAGCTTTCATTGACTTCAAAAGCTCTTTAACATTTTTGAGTGAATGAACAGGCACAGGGTTACAGAATCTCATTCTTTCTAACAACATCCTGCTGTCACTGGCCTACCCTGAATTTACTACAGAAATGGGGTCTTGCATAACTGGCTTGAAAAGTGAGGGTGAGAGAGCAAGAATCAATAGCAGCAGGATATCTAATCACAGCCCTCCAGTCCCTAGCTAGCCTTTAACCTTAACATTATAATGCATTTGCTCAAAATAGCCTTATTTCTGTGTAGGCTTCCAGTGAACATTTCTTACAAACAAAATACAGTCATCCTTTCCAAACCCACATTTTGTGTATCACATGCCTCTCTAACTCAACAGAGCTTTCCAAGAGGAAGTAAACAAAACAACAGTATTATTTAGAGCTGACCATCTGTTTTAACACGAAACCCAAAAGTTCATTTCCTTTCCACTACACTGGGAAAAGGTCCTAATATGCCTTCATATTATGGGAAGAAGCTACTCAAAGACTTTTTCCCACTAGAAGTCTTCACACTTCTTCACTCTTGAAGCAAGCAGGCGCTAGCTTCATAATAATAATAATGGAATCTCTGTAGGTCTCTTAAAAGCACATGCAAATGAAGCACAATTGATTTCACTGAAATTCAGCTGCAGTTTGCTTACTTAACAAAGTTAATTCTAGCTCATGAATGTTTACAAATTCCATTTCAGCACACATCCATGAAATTAATCTCCATCCCATTCCCACCAGAAGTATTCCACCCAAACCGGCAACTTCTTGTGTGTCTTTCTGGGAGGTTCAGAGTTTGTCTAAGCAGCACTAAGCACCAACATCACCTTGAACTTCCAGTGACCTGGGCCAGAGAGAGCACCACACACACAAACACTGTGGGAAGCATGAGACTTCACTCCAGACAAGACCAAACCATACTCCTCTGGTTTTTATCTCTGCACTCAGTGGGTGTAAGCATGAATTATGGAGGGTGAAGAGCTGACTGAATATTTGAAAATGTTAAGTCAAGCAAAGAAAGCCTATGCCTGCCTTAGTTTAGAGAAATAAAGCCAGGCTGTAAATCTAAGTGTATACCAAATTACTGTGGTTATTTTTGAGAACCAGTGTTGAATTTATCAGGACATTGATAAAGGAAGATGCCAAGGCCTTTAACATTTACACGTTGTTAATCCCAAACTAACTTGGCAAAAAATAAAATATACTGGAGCAAATTTACATATTTACAAATAATTGACATTAGGTTCATATCTACATTGTTTCAAACTAGCTCTATTTGCCCAGCTGATCACCACAACCAGTGGCTCTTAATGGCAGATCCTTGTTGTTCTCTTGTGAAGAAAAAACTCCGATTTTTCAGCAATATAGCTACACTAAACACAGACATTTTGATTCCCTAAAGCTTTCCACTGAGCAACAGTCTGAGCATCTCTATTCATAAAAAAACTACATATAATAGCAAACTTTTTTTTTCAAGTTGTTCAAAATACAAATAACTATATCAGTAAGAATTCAAATGGAAACAAGTTATATTCATGCATATATATTTGGGTTTGTTGCTTGCTTTTTTTTTTTTTTTTAATGAGATTACACCACAATTTCCCCAATATTTTTTTCACAGATAAACAAGGGTCTAGGAGATCTCAGAAAAAGCACTTCTATATTACACTCGAAGTGTGAGAATTACCAGAGTGTCTACGTGCCTCAGCCTAGCCAAAGAAAACACAGTTAAGGATGGTTGGGTCCTGGTTTTTTTCTGCAGGGGTTTTTTGGTTTTGTTTTTTTTTTTTTTTTTCTGCTGAGAATGTCTGCCTACTAAAAACTGAACTGAGGTCATCAAGTATGCTATCATCAAGTTGGAAACTTATCAAGATGACATATGTTTTTTGAGAGTCTTCATAGAGAGGGCTACTTTTGCATGTTACAGAAATCCAACCAAAACAGGTTATTAACCTATCTTTAAAATATTGGACTAATCACTAAATGCACAAGAAACCTGTATTTTTAAAATAACAGAAGTAGGTTACACAGCTGACTAAATACTAGCTTAAAAGAGCATCTTGTTTCTTGTAGCCAAATATTTTTCAAAAGCAGTAACAAGTCAGCCCATTTGCATTCAAGTATACACAGAGATATATAAATGCAAAAAACACTGATATGTTTCCACTGAAAACTATCCATATCTCCATAGTAAAATCTGGAAAAAAAAAACATTTCAATAAATTTTTAAAGTTTTTCTTTAAAAATTATTCAAATGAGCGTTTATTAATATTTTGTTTATCAGTTTATTACCATTAACTGCATTAACCAAGCAGCTTCACATGCAGTGATATTGTGTAGTATGAATGTCCACATCTTGTGCCGGCTAAGTTGGAATGCTTTATGCACTCTCTCAATGAACTATGCTAAAGGGCTTAAGAAAAGCTGTTTCAGAAAGGAACAAAGGAAGAAACAGCTTAGCAAAATCAGTTTTTCCATGTCGTTTGTTTCATGTTTTGCTCCTTTTTTTAAAGAGGAACAACACTGAGCAACACAAATTATTCCAGAAAGCAACTGGCTAACCCTTACTCATCCATTCTGTTTTAGTAAATGACAAGAGAATAACCAAATATAGGGACAGAAGAAGCTAAATAAAGTCACCCTACCATGCTGCATTTTAATGTGAAGGATGCCATCAAAGATACTTCTCTCATTCCATTCAGAACAGCTGCTCTAAGTGTCTTTGTATTTGTTATAGAACAGAACATCTTCTCCATGGAGACAGTGGAATAGGAGTAAATATACTCTTCACATCACTTAAGTGTTTTATTTTACTATGGCAGTTGACTATATAGAGCAATAAATCCATCAGGAGGACAAGTGGTCCTTAGCTGCTCTGCATTCTGTATTGTGCTGATATGACACTGCACAATTATAGCATAAAAGCACCACCAAAGACAAAAATTACATTTATCACTGAGCCTTAAGTCTGAAGAACCATGGCAAGAGCAAATTGATTTTCGAAAATACAGATGTCAGACAGTACATAACACAATGAGCTTCTCTTCAAGAATATAAAGGAAGTTCCTTGTGAAAATGAACACTAAAATACTAAGTCTTCAGTTTTCCAATATCCACATTTTTGTCCAAATTTTAAAAAAGAGAGAGATAGGCAAATGTTTAATTTTAAGTACAGCTAATCCTACAGACCTCAGTAATCATTTAATTACATGTTTAGACACCATCTGTTTAAACTCTTTTTTACAAGGTATTTTAAGAGTACAGATGCAAAATATCTCTAATTGGAAATATATTCCAAGCCTCACATTAATGGGCCCTGTATTAGGCTCCAGCAACACAAAAACAGTTGATACATTTGCTATGGAGGCAAAGTTAACACCACAAAGCTAAAGGAAGCCAGGAAGGTCAGCCATAAAGCACACTACAGGAAACTAAAAAACAATGACTAATGATCAAAATACTTGAAAAGACCCAAATGTGAAGGTCAAGTGAGAATGACTAATTCAAGGATATAAACCAGTACAGCACAGTGCATGTTTATATTGCATCTTCCTAATCAATACTGCAATGCTGCAATGCTGTCCTTTAAAAAAAAGGAAATTTAACTCACAGGTGCCATCAGTGCAGGTGAGCTTGACAAATGCAGAGTTAAATACTACTAATTGCTAAGTATCTTGTCCATCTATACACAAAAACAATATTGTAATAATGACTTTGCTTGCATCAATTGCAGTGAAGAGTTTTTCAACTATTAGTCATGCACATAAAAACACCCACAGAGTTTCACTGTGAGGAATTACCCCACTTGAAGGCAGCACAGCAAGGTAATATACAAAAAATAAGGTCTTGAAGTCACCAGAATTCAAACTTCTGAGGGCAAGAGCATGTGAGGAGCTAAGAAGTGCATTATTCAAATAAGTCTCTATGTGTGTGTGTATATATATAAATATTTATATTTAGTGACAACTTGTACCAGCCTCCCTGAGGCCTGTAAGCAAAAGCTAAACTAATCATGCAGCTGAGCACTTCAATATGAGATAACCAACTAGAGGTTTTAATTAGCTTTTCGTGAAATCTTATCTGGGCACTATTTTTATGGAAGAAATTCCTGAAAACTCAGCACTGTTACTCTATACAGCTTGAGTAATCCCAACATTTCAGACAGTGAGGAGTCTTCATGTCCCAAGACTCCTCACATTATAAAGTCCTGGTTGAAATAACCATGTCAATTAAATTTTGTCACAAGAAATAACTACAGGCAAAGTATCTATTTCTGAAAAATTACCCTAAGAGTCATCATTTGGCCAGTTTTCAAGGAACCTTGACAGTGCCCGTTCCAACAGAAGCAATTAAGGATATTGTCTGTGAAGGAGAATGGTCCTGAAACATGTTTCCAGACTGAAGACTGTAACAGGCTCAGATGCTTTCAAGAGCTGCAGCAAATATGTGGCTTTCCAGAGAAAAGCAGCATATTTACATGACTTTACAGTTTGACACAGTGTTTCTTACCTACAAGGTTCTGAACAAGTAATTTAAAGATACTTGTATCTATAACTTCAAACAAATAGCTAATAAACAAAAAGCCCCTTAGTTGACTGTGATCTAAATCTCTACTTAAAAAAGAAAAAAAAAAAACACTAAAGGCCCAGCAGTGCATAATTATTGTCCCAAGTTCTGTGTAACTAGCAATTCCTCCAACAACAATTTAAAAAAAAATTAAAATAAATAAATAAATAAATAAAAAACCAAACAAACCAACACTCAACAGTTTAAATCCAGCATGGTTTTTTTGCACACATTCAACTGGTAACACAAAGCTACATCAACTTAGAGATGCCTTTTTCTTTTTTGCACATTAATGTTCCACTGTTTGACGTTTTTTCATCCTTGCAGCCTCCTTTTCCTATTTTAACTGTTAAAGAACCAGAAAGGATGGAAAAGTCATTATTTGAATTTAAAAAAAAAAAAAGGCAGTAACCAGTTTCTCACATATGTCAGGCAAGCTACATAAAAAATGCCTAAAATCTCTGTGTTGACTCCCACTTTGGGACACATGCAGGAAGCACACACCCCTGATGTGCAGATGTGCCACGCTGCTTTCGCTGCCATTTGTACTTACACGGTCTTTGTCATCAGCTACATCACAAAGAATGTCATCGAGATCCAAGATCCCACCATCCCCATGCTCCAGTCGATGGACTTGTATCCAGTAGTTTGGATCCTGCATAAAAGAGGAAGAAAATAGTATCAGATTATCATATGCCAACAGGCAAATGTCATTCCACCATATAGTCAACATCACAGTCCTATAAATGCTTGACATCAAACATTTGTTTAGGTCATATTTCTGTAAATAAATATAAATTGAGTTGTAAAGCCAAAGGTTTGGGGGTTTTTTTTAAATTGCCTCAGACTAGATATGTAGTCTTCTCTCTTCTATCAGATCTGCATGAGTCACAATCCTATCACTGACACATAGGACCCTGACACATTCCCAATATTACTGCACATTACATTCCCAATATTCCTTCCATAAAAGGAAAATACATTGTCCTCAAAATAAAGTATGTCTGACAGTGGTCAAGAGGCACAAAAGGTTGCACGCAGCTGTAAAAGGTGTGACGTTCTTACAGAACAGTTCTAAAAGGCACAAACTGATACTTAAACACCAACAAAACACTTTCTTACCTGTCCTTTGCTAGAGGTGGTAAATGAAATACCTAAAACTTATACTAAGAACACTTTCCACATTTAAAATACACACAGATACATATACACACACATATATGCATACACACGTGTGAGTGTGGCTTTGTGCTTATACATGTGTCTAGCAGTATAGAAGAAGACTGGCTTTATTGTCTTTATTATTACTTTTGATAGCAAAGGAAGCCATAGGGAATAAGGCTGTGTCCACCAAGTGTCTCGAGCATATGATCCAAGTGCTGGTTAGTACTCAACATGCTGTTCTTAAAAGATTTGTTTCCTAATGGGGGAAAGTTGCCCTGTAAACAGACAGCCTGATCATGCTAATTAAACCTGCTTCTCAATTACACCCCCCAATGCCCTGGGTTGTTGTTCAGTGTTCCACAGTAAAAGACCTTCCTTGCTTTTCACTGAGAAGGCATGGCTACACAAAGTTTCTGCTGGGAGGGCCATCAAACTTGCATCAACTTGCAAAGTTCCTGACTTCCTAAAAATAGCAATTAGCATCAGCCTTTTCAGGTATGGTGTCTAGAAGTGACAAAGCAAACAAACAAAAATAATACAAACATCACGCCAAAGCCAAACCTGAACCAAACAAAAATCCACCCACACTAAAAATAGAAGTCATAAATAACTAAATAACCTCCACCCTAAAAGGCTTGAAAATATTTTGATTTCTTAAAGATGGAACAGGATAAGAAATGGGACTACCAGAATTCTTCTAAATCCATATGTCTTTAAATCCTGACAGAACATGCTGCACAAAAGAACATCAAGAGATATTCATCTTGATTTTAACATCCTAGAACTCTATGTATTTGCACATGATATATATGCATAGGTCAAATATTTTGGAGATATTTGATAACTATGAAACTTACTTCATTGTTTGTATAAGTACATCCTCCTTAAATACTGCTGCAAGACATCATCATCAGATTATCAGATTTCAGAATGACATTTTACAGTCATTAGGCTAGTCATTTTCAAGAATTAAATTACAGACTTTTTTCTCTGATTTCTCTAAGTATTAAATATCATTACCTTCCATTTTTTCTAAGCAAGCATTTGTTATACAATTAACTGGATTTCTAGTATGTGGGTTTTCTCTAAACAGACTTACTGTTGTAGCATATTACAGAAGATAACTCAGTATACATTTTTCCAAAGTAAAGATTCAGGAATAATTAAAAATGGTATTACATTATTCACACTGTCATGCATACAGAGGTGCCTACATAGCTAGCTAATACACAAACCTGCTCTGCAAAAAAGGTACATACTGCAAATACTAGGATAATCTTGTAAGTTTGAACGCTCCACTAACACAGACAGGGCTGGACAAAGTCACCTGTGTACACCAGAAATCTTTCAACATTTCTTAACAAACATGTTAGAAGGGAAGTCCGCTGAAGAGATGCCTTTGTAAACTCTGCTCTCAAATTAAAAGGAAAAAAGATCCTTCTTCATCTTCCAGCACGTTAAAAAAATCTCCTCTCATATCTACACCAAAGACTGAAGCACATTTGCAAAGAACAAGACTTAGAAGACACAATGAGACAAGCTGTGAAGCACCTTGCACTCTTAAAGGACTTGATCCAGGTTTCCTCTGCTGAGATTCTCCATCCCAAAGCTAAGCTAGAATTGAACCATTAACCAGTCTTCACTGCAAAATCAGACAGAAAACCTCATTTGAGCTTTAAGAAAGCCTGATCCCTCATACGTCACCCACTTCACCATTTTTGTTTGCAACAATTAATCTTCCTACTGAAGAATGGAAACATTAAAAACAGGTAGCTGCAATACTGGCTCAGTGACCTGACTACATCCATCAAAACAAACAGCACCCAAGCTGAAACTACAACTTCAATATCCACATTTCCTTGTTTTTTGCTTCCTACCACAACTATTTCCTACCTCCAGGCAAATGTAAAAAAACATTCATGATTACAGAATCAATAGCAGAAACACCCATTTCTACATCACTATTGTGCTATTTCAGCATGCACAATCTACTTAAAAATAGCTTTGATATATAAGCTGCATCACTTCTGCTAATTACTTCCTTTAAAAGTTTCTCAATATTGCATAAGAAGTTTTAGATAGACTTCATTTTTACTGCATCACCTACTAGTACTGCCATAGCCTGAACTGCTCTGGTTGCTCTTCCTGTCAGACAAGGTCCTGATACAAAACAATACGTGAGCAAGACCAGACAAGAAATATATAAAACTAGTTTGGCAAGAATTTACTCTGGCGGGATTTGGTAAGTAAATACGAAATAACAATGCAACTTTTCATTAAAGCTCTCTCCAAACATCAGAATAGTCTTCTCTTGAGGCCCTTTTACTCTATTAAAGGTTTTGCATAAATCAAGGATTTGGTGGGGGAGGTTGGGAGGGAAGAGAGGTCTAGGAGGGAAGGAGTACTCACATAGTACAGAGATTAGTTACACCATATGGGGGGTGGGGGGAGGAANGGGGGGGGGAGGAAAAAAAATAAAAAAAAAAAAAAAAGAAAGAAAACAACATTGAAACTAGTGATTTTACCAAGTTATGAAAATCCACAGCTATTTATGATTCCAAGTTTTAGCAGTTATTTCTATATATTATTCAGCCAAACAACATGAGAAACCAAACTGCATAAATGTTCAGATTTAAATTCCTATTCTGTGATCTGTCTAAAATGAACATAATGTTATACTAGAGGCAGCTCATATGCACTGTCTGCTAAATACAAAAGAAACTGAACCAGATTTGACGCAGATTGGAATTTAAGTACTCCTACACAGGTGTTACAAGAGCATCTGTATTCATGGCTTGGTCAAGCTGTGTTTCTCAATCTCAGCCAGTAAACAGATATTCACAATTCCCTACACAATAGCGGTAATACAGTCCTCAAACATTTTCTGAAGCAGTCAAGTACACTGCTTTGGCTTAGACCAGTTCCTAAAGTGGAAATTGGCTATTTCCATAGTTTACTGGAGTTGACACAACTTCATCTGTGGGGCAAAGTGGTCCAGTCACTCCTTCAGGACACCTGAACACCTTCAGGATCACCTTCTCTGGGTGGCAGTGCAGGGCTCACAAGTGAGATGTCAAAAACAAGGGACTGCCACCAATACTTATCCATAGCAATCTGCTCAGGGCATGTGCAACAGAGTGGTTACACAAGCTTCTAGTTATTCAACAACAACAACAAAGCTAAGTCTATAAAAGTCAAGTTTCTGTTAAAAAAATGGAAAAAATATATGAAACAAAATTTCTAAAATTTCCCAAAAGTTTTTCAAGGAACCTGCCTCAGAGTTATGGTTTAGTCAGACATGATGCTGTTGTTTCAAAAACCGAATTTGTATACTGGAATCAGATTTTCATATTTTGTCAATAAAACAAAGTTACATTTATATTCTTTCACTGCTATGATTGTGTAAAAGGGTAATGCACTCTCCAAATCTGCAATGCATTTAGACAGAAAAACAAGTGGTGATAGAGAACTCATTAGCTTCACTGCTCCACCAATGTGTAAGTTAGCAAAGCACAATTATTTTGAAAAAGCTGCATAGATGCCTTTGTCACTAGTTCATGTAGAAGAACCAGCAAGTTCACTTCATTGAATACAAGGATAGAAGTAATGCTAAACCTGATTTATAATATCTTAATTTAAATATTGCATCACTCAGCTCAAGTCTAAGCAAGTCAGATCTCCTGTTTCCTGTCTACACCCATTTAACTATTCAACTTGATGATGATTATAAAGGTACTCATAATTTAAGCTCATGAGCACCACGTTTTCTAATCCTCAGCAATGGGAGATAAATATTTGCTAAGTGAACACTAGCACTGAGACTTGGAAGCAAGAGCACATTACAAGGGCAACAAGAATGCAGCCATTCACATTTTGTTTATTACATAAAATGACTTCTAAAAAGCACAAAGGAAAAACTGAGAAAAGCATTCGTTTAAGTAGTATCATTCAGTATTCTGTAGCTAACAATTTTATGTTCCCACATAATGGAAACAAGGACCATATGTGGAAAACAATATCTAGAAATTAGAATGGAAACAGCAATGTGTTCTTATTAACTGCATTGGAAAATTTCTTATTCCTTTACATCTAAATAGGTGTCTTGGTTTTCACAAATGTACCCTTTCCAAAAATATATTGAAATATTTAACATTAAAAGTAGCAGAAAATATGATTATTCTTTGAAATACTTTGTCTCTATCTTATAAAAAGACAGCACCACAAACCTCTGAGAAGTAGCAATCTATTCAACAGAAAGCAGAAAATCAGGCTCCTAAAAGCCTGATGAACAGTGCTTAGTGTTTACTAATTGTGCCCACTACTGCGATTTAATCTCACCTGTCACCAGCAGGATGTCCTGAAGCATCAGAAAAACGACATTAATCTGCCTGGCTACAATTACATACTTGGAGCTGGGATGGCAGAGGATTGTATGTGTAATGTATTGTGTGCTGTTTGAAGCCCAGGCAGAGAACACTACTGAGGGAGGACACCAAGCTCTCCTCAAAAAGTCTTTGTACTTCTTAACTTTGCCCACACTTCCCAACTGCATTCCCCTTCAGCTGGGTGGGGACCAGTTGCCACTACAGTTTGTTATACATCTGGAAATCAAGTAAAACAGGTATTTTCCCCTCACACTCTTATATTTTCTAATCTGGCCTTGCCCAAATAGGAAGTGTACTTTTTACCACACAACACTCTTGGGAAATGGATTGGCTTTGCCAATCTGAGTTCCCAGAGGCTCTGCATCCCTATAAAAACCATGTTTCTAGAACTGAAATTATTTAAATTTAGATATCATTTATAGCTTTTTGCTTTAACACAGATCCTTATATGATTTTTAAAAACCACTACCAGCTGGACAGTTGTGCACAGGTATTTCTGTGTAACTCTCAAAGGAAAATAGATTCACCACTAGGACAAAGGACAGAGCAGAAGCATATCCAAGTATGTCGATACAACTTCTCAATTATAGATGAGGAGATAAAGGGAAAGTAAGTATATTAGTTTCTGCTTAAAATCATCTGGAATTCAAGATTACAAGGCTATGTGTGTGGCTGTCTTCACTGGATTGAGTTTTTTGAGAACAGATAAAGCCTTTGTGGCAAGAATATACACAGATAAAAACCAACTAAATCACGAGACTGGGGTGTGTACTGGACTTGTCTGTTCAGCAGCATATGGCACCTGGGCATGTTAACAGTCTGAAAGGAAACTATGGTTAATAAAAACCTAATATATCTGAAAATTTGCCAGTGAATTCATTCATTTCCCTGTCTAGCTCTGTGCTGCAGGCGGGAACCATCCAAACAAGCATCAGGTGCCAAAAGACAGCCATGAACGCTTGCAACCTCAGCTGGCTTCCAGTTCCGTTCCACAGCCTGAGAAGCCAGCAAGAACAAGTCCCTGGGTTTAAATTGCATCTCCATGCCATCATCTGTCTCCTCAAATTTCAGCCACCAAGATCTGCTGCATAACACACAAGAGCAGCAGTGGGAGAGTCAGCTTCAAAGCCAACTGTGCTCTCTGAAGTACGTTGATGCTGCAGCACGGAGCGTTGGCAATACTGACTGGTACAACATAAATGCATTCACTGTCTCGGTGAGGGCACAAACCACCAAAATACTGAACATTAATGAAAGCAGCCCAGTAAGGCTCAGAAAGCAACTGATACCTGCAGCTACAATTACTTAAGTTACCAAGTGATGAGTTGGAGGGACAGTTACCTTTTCCATTTCTGACCTCACTCCACCTGCAATCACTCCCCTCACACAAATTTTAGAGCATATTCACATACGCTTGCCCTGTATCCCATGAAGTCAAGAAAAAAAGGGCTACAGACTACAACAGAAAATAGCTGAATGATGTACAGCAGAAAATAAGCCTTATCCCTTTCATTCTTTTTGATACTTAACGTGTAGAACTGCTGTTTGTTCTGAAGATGCACCACACTGAAGCTAATTTCTTGCTATTCTGTATTACTGAGAAAGAGGAATACACATTCAGGAAGGTTACACATCATGCCGTAATGAGAGGGTTTGGTCTAGGATTCAACTTTTTTCAAACATACCAGATTATACAAAATATCTTCAACCAAGGGATGCACATGGATCTGATATGAACCAGTTATGAAAAAGAGAGAAACATACAAGCCTGATCACTGAAGCATCTTGTTCTACTTTTGCATTCATCAATGCTTTCACAGCCTTGCTAAAGCTTACCAGAAATCCATCCAAGACAAAATCTGAACATATGGCAAATATCACTCTTCCTGCCACACTGAAAAGTTAAAAAGGGTGTTCATGAAGCAAAAAAAACCCCAGTAATATTGGGCTTTGCATGCATCCTGTATGTCCAGTTTCAACAAAGATTTACTTAAAAATTAATCACATTACACTATCAATGTCAGTCCTCAGTACAGAAGTCAGCCAAAAAAACCCCCAAATAGTCATCCACTTCAGCAATTAAATGCCTCCTCAAACTCACTAAACCAAAATAATATGGTCAGTAAGCTGCTGTTACACTACTACATATTGAGTTGTGCTGCATTACTACTGGAGTACAAAAAGGGCATCAAGGAACTACTTAATCTTGCTTGAAGTGGTAAAAGGTTGCTATCAAAAATGGTAAATTTGGCTGTTAGCCACTTCAGTTTACATAAACTTTTGAATATATACACAAATTCCTTGCTTTTCTGAAAAGAAATGGTAATTTCCTAATCTGTAAGGATAGTCTGAGATCTACTGTAACAGTAAATTTCCTGTTTTCCTACCCTACAAGGATATACAAGTTCTTTCCATTAATGCATTATCCCTGTGCATCATGAAAGCCTGGAATTTTTATTTAATTCATCCACTTTACCTAGAAGCAATCTATATCAATCCATGAGAAATCATATCACTAATTGCTTTAAATCAACTTTCCTACGTACTGCATAATTTCACTACCTATTAAATATAATAGAATCTCTATACGCTGCAATAACTTAATGTTAAGGAATAATTCAGATTGGAAGGGAGCTCAGGACATCCCAGAATTGGACAGGGACCATGCTGAGCAGGCTTCCTTTGTCTCCTGGATATGCCCTGCTGACACTGCCTGCTGCCAGTGTGCAGGGCTGGCTCCTGCCCACTCACTGTCCCCAGCCACTGCATGGGACTCCTTCTTCTCTAGTGCAAGACTAGGCAAAAAAATCATAGAATTGCTTAGGTTGGAAAAAACCTCTAAGATCATCAGGTCCAACTGTTAATCGAGCACTGCCAAGCTGACCACAAAACCACGTCCCTAAGTGATACATCTACCCTTCTTTGAAATACCTCCAGGGATGGTGACTCAATCACTCCTCTGGGCAGCCTGTTCTCATGCTTGATAACCATTTCTGTAAAGAAACCTTTCCTAAGATCCAATCTAAAGTTCCCTGGAGCAATTTGAGGATATTTCTTCTCATCCCATCACTTGTTACCTGGGAGAAAAGACAGACCCTGACCTTGCTACACCCTCCTTCCAGGTGCTTGCAGCGGGTGATGAGGTCTCCCCTGAGCCTTCTTTTCTTCAGGCTAAACAATCCCAGCTCCCTCAGCTGCACCTCCTAAGACTTGTGCTCCAGACCCTTCCCCAGCTCTGTTCCCTTTCTCTGGACACATTCCAGCACCTCAGGGTCTTTCTTGCAGTGAGGGGCCAAAAGCAGGACACAGAATGCAAAGTGTGGCCTCACCAGTGCCCAGCACAGGAAGAGAATCCCTGCCCTGCTCCTGCTGGCCACACTATTGCTGATACAGGCCAGGGTGCCACTGGCCCTCTTGGCCAACTGGGTACACATTAGCTCATGGTCAGCCTGGCTGCTGATCAACACCCCCAAGTCCTGGGGTTCTGGCGACATTTCACATGTCTCCTGGGTAACTTATACCAAAAATACTGCACTGAAAGCACTGCTCGCTGTCAAAACTAATGACATGATGACATTTCTTCACAGCACACAACCCTCTAACCACTAGGAGGTGCCACCACCAAAGGGCAGGTCCAGGTCAGCACCTGGACTCTGATACTAGCGCCAAGTCAGGCATCTGCAAAA
Source organism: Pycnonotus jocosus (assembly GCA_013400435.1). Lineage (NCBI taxonomy): Eukaryota > Metazoa > Chordata > Aves > Passeriformes > Pycnonotidae > Pycnonotus > Pycnonotus jocosus. The sequence continues at coordinate 339,035 of VWYP01008646.1, read as the reverse complement.
AAGTAAAAGTGACTTTGTGCTGCCACTAGAATGCGTGTGGCAACCGAATTTAAAAATCATTGAATGAAGGATAACGCTTTACATTTGGCTATGAAAGACTAACACACCTTTCACCACGACTACTGATAGTTTACGCTGTGAGCAACTATGTTCTGTTTGCTATGGGGAAGGAGTTGAATATGACACTGCATCTCTAAACTGTGTTATGCCCATGCTGTGAGCACTAAATAACACTGTCCTGCCCAAAATGCAAAATAAAGTTTTTACATGGGATTTATTTCAATCCCATGTGAGGAAAATCCAAGACATCTATCTATTGAAGCACTGCCACAAGCTCCCAACTTGTAAATCCACAAGTAAGGAAAGACAAATGTGCTCTTTTCAGATTATTTCACTGTAACACAGAGCTTACTTCATAATCTCCATCTAAATACAACAAATAATGCAACAAAAATGTTTCTTGATTAAAATTTTTAATTATTAGTATTAACATCAGATGACACATAAGAATTACAGTAATTAAATCCATAGCTCATGAATATGCAGTGAAACGTACTGTTTCTAATGGTGCACAATCTCGTATGCGGGCATTTAGAATTCGGGCAACAAGGCAGAAGAAATGCAGAACATCTTAGGATTGCAGCTTGACCATTGAACCATAAGTGAATCTGATGAAAGAAGTGCTTTCTGTTTCTTCCAAGAGTTCATTTACCCACCCAACCATCATTGCAGCATTACTTGGATTTAAGCAGTTCATTGTTTTTTTCAGCTACCACAGCAGCTCTTCAAATACACTACTAGATTTAGACCAGAATGATGGGTTTTACTGGAATAACTAACTACATATACATATATATATATATATATATGTCTGTACATACAGACCTGTATGTTGTAGACCAACATGTGTTACTTCTGATAGATGCAGATTAAACAAACAAACAAACAAAAAAACCCCAAGTTTGGTAAAATGTTCCAAGGGAAAATTTAAGAGGGTAGAGTTGTCTACCCAAGTGACATCCATCTTAAGAGCAAGAGCTTAATTTATTTCAGAAATGTACTTGAAATAAGATTTTCATTTGGGGGCCATTAATCTCAAATACCATGAAAGATAGAATCAATCAGTTCTCATACACGTTCCCAAATGGGCACAGTCAATTAATCATGTAGTATGTGAGCTCTAAACAATGATTAATATACAGAGAGTTGCAAAATCATTATTACATACACTGCCTCACATTTCCAAAACACTGTAAATATAGAGTTAAGACAAAATTTAAATACCACTCTCTGTCCTCGTGGCTGTATTATTACTCAGAAAATTCAGATTCAAGGGTTGGTGGGTTTGCAATATAAACGGCTTTGCTGAACCATGTGGAAGGAATGCACAAGTCATGTGAATCACAGAAAAAATTATCTCAATTTAGGTCAGCTACGATATCGTATGTTTTTGATAGGCTTTGGAGTTTTAGCATCCCTGGTGCTTTACACCCTGTCAGCCATGCACAGGGCTACCCACGAGATCTCCCTGCTGCTGTGCAGTTGCTGTAAGCGGGGTACACGTGGGAGGAGATCCCCTCCACTCCCTGCAGAGCAGCACGCACAGGCAGCAGGGTGCTTCAGCAGGGTGCTTGGGCACTGCCTGCACAGCAATTCCCTGCCTGCTTTAGAGGAGGAGCAGTGTGTCACTTATGGCTGTTGGATCAAGCTGGTGTATGGAACAAAGTAGCAAACTAACATATGCTGAAGAACACTTACAAATCAATCAACACCAGAATAGATACATGGAGCATTTCTACTGATCTGCATTGTAGGAAAACCCTGCTAGTAGCGAAAGGTTCAGGAGTTTCCTCTGTGCTCTATAAAACTGTTCCCAAGACTGTAACTATATTCACTATCTTTGTCCTCCTCTCCTGTGTGCACATTCTAGCTCATGGACAGAGCTTTCTACACTGCCTAAGTAGGCTGACAGGACCTCCACACACCACCACTCCATCTCACCTCTAAGGGACACCTGTGGAACACATCTGTGTTTAACAAACTCCTGGACACACAAACAGTTACCTCCAGGTCAAACCCACCAAGGAAAACTGGTTTCCAGTAAGCATCTGCAAGAGCAATGTGGAAATGATCATGGCATCCTGTTAATTTATCTCTTAAATATTTTTCAAGATACTTTAACCAAAGCAGGCCTTATTTTCATCTCCAGGGAACAATCTGTAGCAATAATATTTAGCTATTACTTTTCCAAATTGCTCAATCTTTTTTGAAAGAGTGTAATTTCAATTCTTTCTAGTGGCGCTGATTTAAGTATGTAGTCACTCTTTTCTAAACATGCCTAATGCTTTTCTGAAACTTCAAGAACAATCACTATATAAATTCAACTACTATAATCATGCTTATTTTATAAGGTTAAATAAAACAGATCTGCAATTCACTTTGAATTCAAGGTTCTGATTGCTGCTAAACTGCAGTGCAGCATTTCATGCTAGTGTGAAGAAGAGGAAGTACCTTAAAACTGAACTTCTATAAACAATATTGTCAAGGATTATTTGTTTTGTTTTCAAATGTATTCATTACTTCTGAAGATAAATACTTTTTTCTTTTTTTTTTCCAATTGACCCGAAGGTTTACTGTGGCTGTAGTCCTGCTGACTGATCATGGCAGGGTACACCCACGTTTAAGATGAAAAAAACCTAGCATCATATCTGGCTGGAGACCTCACCAGGGAAATAAAGGCAGAACTAATGCTAACTGCTACCAACTCCACATTTTACCCTTCCTGCCATTTTAATTTACATCCATGTTTTGTTCAGACATGATCACCAGTAACAGTTACTCCTCACAAGTCAGCAATAATCCTCTTTTTCAAATCAATAACTAAGCTCAGGTCTAAATTTGAGGCTAGCCCCAGTTCTAAACTTGAGGCTAGCCCCAGCATAATCAGAATCCTGCTGCCACACTCTTGAGTAGTCAAGAGAGCCCATAACAGGACAACTCTAATGAAGGAACTTTATTCATGACTTAATGAGGACTCTTCATTTTCAAACTCCTCCCTCACTTCCAGTTCCAGAATTTGGTATAAGTACAAAAAATCACCTGCCAGCTACAGCTGCCAGGTGCACCACAGCCTCCACTCTTGCTCTGCCTTCTCAAAACCCACTCTTCTCCTCCATCACCTACATTCAATTATGATTCACCATCACTTACATACCTGGCCAGTAGCAGAAAATAGAGAGCATTCCAAGAGGTTAAAGCAAACATAGATGATAACTATTGTAAAAAACTTATTTAACAGCGCACCCCTTTCATTCACCACAGCAGCATTTCTTCCAACTGCAACCCCCTGCCAGACCTAACTGCATTAGCACTCATCAGCTTCAGCAAAGCTTGCTGCTAAGCCCTGAGAATGACTCCACTAATGCAGGAAGATGGTGATCAGCACTAAAATCCTCCTTTTACTTCCTCAGTTATCTTCTGCCTTGTCACCTCCAGCGATAGGGAGCAGCTAACAGCAGTACATTGAAATCTAACCCATTACACATCTTTCAAAATCACTGAAATCTCCAACAGCGTGTCTGCACTTGTCAAAATTCAAGCAGAAGACTTTATTAAGAGAGAAGCAAAACCAGCTAGTCTTCTTGACCAGAAAAGAAAGCAGTAAAAAATAACTATTAAAATCAGTGAAGCAATGCCAAGCCCTATTTTGAACAAGAGGTAAACCTTCAAGTCTTTTCAGCTGAGTTGTGAGTATATCACATATAAAATTGTACAAACTATTTAATTTTTTGAGCTCAAAGCACTTCAATTTGCATCTTCAGAAGTTTTGATTAATATAAGAATGATATGACAGTGGTGTTTTCAGCCATAACTTATACCGTGGTCTAAGTAAGAAATTCCCATCTTCATAACAAAGTCAATTTTGGCAGAAGGTACAGAGAAATTGCTACAATTGCACACACAGGGACAATGCAAGAAATATACTTTAGTGCACCATAATATTGCATGTAGAATTATACCTTCAAGCCTGGTAAAACCCAAGTAATTATCTTTCTTCTCTTCTGCTAGACAAATTATAGAGTATCCTCTACTTAGCCAAACCTGAGTTTGAAACCTCCAGTTCCTAGATCTTTATGTGCTTTCAGAGCCTTACTGAAAATGTTTTCAATCAACAGCCTAATTGTATACACACACAGAATCTAAGAATTATTCATAACTGATGGCAAAAATGAGTTTCACACAGGATTGATTAAAAACTAAAAAATAGAAAAAACTTATGATTCATTTAGGTGCAGCTTATCTGTTCACAGAAAAGCAGTATTTTTAAAAATACTGCAACTTCTATTTTCTGTAATTAACTCCTATAAAACACATATGGGAAATGCTTGAGACTAAGAATAAGCAACAAACCCTGTCTGATAAGGTATAGAGGGAAAAAAAAAAAAAAACAAAAAACCAACCAAATAGGTTCTTAGAAACTGTATAACTTTCCTTTCAGAAAACCTGATAGAAAAATGTACTATCTCTTGCTGGCTTTGAATGATCAGAGCAAAACCAAGGCTACAGGTAGATACAAGGAGATGGTGTCTTAAACTCCATTACAGAGAAAAATCTGTGTGTTGTTCTGTAATGGAGAAGAGTAAAAAGAAAAGACCTCGATAAATAGAAAGAGATTAAAACATGGCATCTTTTTTTGACTGGTTTAGCATATGGTTTAGATAGCATACACTAACAGTTCCCCAGCCAGGACTGCATCAAGCCAATCAAAGTTTTAAACCATTTCATCTAAACACAAAACTCCATTCATGTATTTTCACAAAACACTTCAAATAAATTAATTTGACTTTTCCAGTTTTCCTGTAGCAACCAACAGGCCTTTGTTTTGTCTCTTCTATATTAATAGCAACAGCACTGTTAAAAATGCAATGAAGGTTTCAATAATTGATAGATTTTTTTTTTAATAAATCCCTCGTACTTTTGTAAATATCGAGATGTCTGGATTGATAGAAGCTTGCAAGCATCAAAATAACAACCTGGTGTGTGTATACATATATATGTATATACACACACCCACTCTTACATATGAAACCTGCTCTCCTGTTCTTAAAGCCAAAAATACTGCTCTTCAAGAAGTCTACCTCAAAGTCTTTGTATTTGGATTCTCAGACTGCTCTTGTACTCTGTGTACTCCATGTTGATTCAGAATAATTACGTAAACTTATACAACTGAAAACATTCCATTGAATAACATCATTTTCATTTTCCAGAAACAGGGAGCTTTGCTTCCTAAAGGAGAAATCCTCAGCTTGGCAGAGAGTCCTACAGCTGCTTTTACAGGCTTTTTCCTAGAGAAACGTAACTCCCAGCCATGTACAGATTAAAATCCCAGCACACAACAGTGGGACAAAGAACTGCCCAGACAAATTGGTTACACACAGCACCTACACCTGGGCACCGAGCTGCTCCATGGCTGCACTAGACAGGCTGTTGGGAGAATTCCCAGGGCTGGTCTATGTATAGGGAGCTGTTCAGATACACAGAGGTCATGAACTTTCCTTGGTTAAGAAGACACAGAGCAAGAGGTACCAGCTGCAAGAGACTGATAAAGCCGGCCAGGGCCTTTGCTGTCCCCCAAACAGGCAGCATTTCCAACACACAGACCCCAACCCCTTTAAAACTAAAGTGGGGCAATCAAAGCTTTGCTGTATTTTCATGCATTAGTGAAGAAGAAAAGGGAGAGGCAAGAAACCTATTCATGTAGGCCTCAATTTGAAATCCAGACTGTTTATATGAGTAGAAGTAATAAATCCCATGACTATAAGGTAGGTGATGGGACACAAACACAGCACACACAGGGAGGGATTGGACTCTCCCAGCTGTTGGAGATCAGACACTGACTCACCCTCAGCTAAGCCAAACTTCTGCTCCAAGTCCACATGAGTGGTGAGGACTACATCAGGAGGTTTGTATCATACAGTAAAAATTAGCCTTAATAACATTTTATTTCATTGGATGACTCGCACACCTACTCTTCTGATTTTTTAAAAGGCTGACGTCATTCCACTCTGTTCTTCTACACACATTGCAGGTTGTTACATTAGGAATGCAGTTCCCTTTCATCAAGAAAAAGTAAAATGCAAAAATTAGCAATAAAGTAAAATTTTGCCATTTGAAAAAAGAAATATTTTAGCCAGCTTAGAGATACTGTGAATCCTCCTCAACCTGAGAAGAAAGCTTCCTTAAATGTCAGCTTTGTGCAAACCAAACTTGAAGTAAAAATGTCAGCTTACTCAAAGCTCTTCTTTGATCCAAAGCTTTTCAAGAAGAGACTGCAGTGTCAGTGATTAAGACATCCAACATCTGTGTTGAAAAAGCTGCAGGTCTGTGGAAAGCTCTGCACAGCTTCCTGCCTTGGAGGACCTTGCTGCCAGTCGTCCCTCCTCCCAGCTGAGCTCCCTGTCCCATGGAGACTCTCTCTCTGAAACAGCCCCCACAGGCATTTTAGGAAGTATTTTTCACAAAAGATATCCCTTTCATTACAATGTTTGGCGGGGGAAAAAATGCCCACTTATTTATTTTCACACAACAAAAAATGTGTTGACTAGCTAGTTCTATAACTTAGAACCATGGTTGTTTCAAAATTCATTTAGCTTTAGGAAAAAACAAAAAATAATTTAAACTGCCTTGGACTCAAAAGTTCTCGAATCACAAAGCTTGTATAAAACATTCTTTTTGGACTATCTACATCAGATGAGTTTAAACATTATACTGTTATAGCCAAACAATCTCCTAAAAGATAAAGACAAGGGAAAAAAGTACACATTCTCTGGAACTCTGGAGTTTTTCATGCTTCCTATGAGAAGTACAATCTTGCTGCACAATACAATAGAACATATTCAAGCTGTTCTCTGCACTGGTCTGTAAAGTAAGAGTAAAAGCAGACATGTTTATGCTGGTAATTCAGAAGAAGCCATATCTTCTAAATTAAATCAATTTGAATTTAGTACACTGATGTTTTAAAGTGGTAATTTATAAACTCATATGATAAATCTAACAAAATTTGAATTTTACTCAGTCTTTTCTGGCTAACTGATTTTTTTTTTTTAATAAGGTTTCCTTGAAATTTTTTGTAGCTTAGTACTTGTCCTTTGATAAGCTACAAGCCACCTCCAACATTCACAGGAAAAAGGTCATGTTTGCAAAACAGCTATTCTTCCAAACACCAAACAAACAAACAAACAAACAAGACTGTGCTTAAGCTTTCATTCTCACATATATTCAGAAGACAAATATTCCACAACTAAGTCAATATACAGATAATGACAGGTATCAGAAACAGTTACATAAATAATTACAACTGCATACACCACTCTGCACAGAGATGTATATTCAGGATGAAAAATCTGGACCTTGGTCACAACCAAAAAGGTGTATGCATTTTTATTCACATCACCATGCCAATATAATAGGGTAAAAAAAGAAAAGTTGCATTTTCTTTACGATTTTCAGACCTCGAATATCAGACATGTATATGCAAAGCTTTATTCCGAGCTCACCTTTTCTGTGAGCATCAAAGCCAGGTGAGGCTATGGGTACTTATTGAAAAACGTGAAGAGAAGCAGGGTGGGGTGTGCAGAGCACGCCCAGCCCGGCGCTGCTGGCACAGAACTGCGGGTGAGCAGCGCGGGTGATGCGGTGACGCACAGGGGCAGCTCCCTGCCATCTCCTCCCCCACCCCACCTTAGGACTGACATCACCACAGAAGCCAAAGATTCCAGCAGGAACCAGAGTCCTGCTTTGCCAGAGATGGACCATCTGCTTCAGAAAACTTACAGCTCATACTTGATCCAGTTGAAATTTTACTGATGTACCTCAGGGGATTTCCTAAAATTCATTTTATTATTTCCAGAGAAAAGTGTGGACAGGGGCGTTCCCCAAGTAGGAGGTAGCCCTAAGTTGTCAGTACTAATTTAGTTATTCTTAATCCTGGAACACCCAGCCTATTTTGGTGCAAGTTCAATTAAATGAGAAGCACATTCCACTTCTCTGATAGGAGTGAAGTATGGCCTTCATGCCTGTTACTCTGCTTGCATTGCATGGCAGAAGGGCTCTTCTCCTTTGCCTCTCTCTGCCTAGTTGCTTCTGAAGCCAAAATAAGAATATAAAAGGGGGCTTCAGACCAGAAATTAACCAGCAACAAAACAATCTTTGGGAAAATTACACAAATCCCTTAGAGACTCTGGGGCTTTGTCCCACACCAAGAAGGCTTAAGAGTTTAAATTATATGGATAAAGCATGGGCTAGCTACGGCAAGCAGGAGGGAGGGCATGGGATCAGCTCAGTGCGTGATGTTCATCCATCTTTTGAAGATGTGCAGAAAAAGCTCCAAGTACAGCACAGAAATGTTACAGCAAAGAGATTAAAAAAGGAGGATGAGGGGAGAATTCAGAATTTGTCATTTTTAACAGATCTCCATCCTCTAAAAGAAAAACTCATTAATTATCATTTCAGCCAAACTCCGGAAAATATAGTTTGTCTTTGGACTACAACTTGCAGTTCAAAATTTCACAGGGCAGCCCAGAGACAGTGGAATAATATGCATTTTGTGCAATTACCTTGTATTTAGCTTTAGATTATTTCTGCCTACATAAGTCTCTCTTGTTTCAGTCTTACAGGCAAAAGGAAAAGGTTATTTGAGACTTCTGTTTCTGACATTCTCTTTTGATTACAGACTTAATCCAAAAGAGACTACCCTGAAAGGCCAAGACAAATGTGCAACCGCATAATTGGTCTGGCTCAAATGGCACTGAAGTCAGGAGAAAGTATCCCCAGCTCCAGAGAGATTCAGTCTGTGCTGAAAGCCACATTAAACTCTGTTTACTGTTTGCCTGAAAAGCCATATACATATGCTACGGAATGTTTTGCCAAGCTTGAGCTGTGATGGTAGATATACTATAAAAAGCCCTAGTCCTCTGCCAAGATGTGTATAGCACATCTGCATTTTTTTTCTTGCTCACTCTCAGAAAACATTTTAACTTGGCATAAAGCATCACATTTTATTCTAGTGAAATTCTTGCAAGGAGCACTTGGGAAGCAAAGCAAATAAATGAAGTTCAGAAATACATTTGATTCCTAACCCATGAAATGTGCGAAGACGAATATTGTCATTTTGCTATAAAGCAGGCACTGTGCTATGACACAGGGCAGTTGGCACATATGCATAAACAGTGAAAGTGTGTCATAATATGAAAATGTCTATACAACAGCCAACTCATTAGTTCATATGACCCCCTCCTTCAGCAGATGGCAGCAGATTTGGTTTCTATCAGAGAACAACTAAAAGAAAATTCTCAAACACACTGCACACGACTTCAAGGAAAAAAGGGATAAATAAAGGTATTTCAGTGTAATATTATTATTAGAAGTTTTGCTCAGCTACAACAGCAGGATAGAAACAACTGGAGGTCATATATTTTTTCTCCCAGCAAAACAGTACTTCCTGCCCATGAAAAAACACCACTGCTAAGATCTAAGATACTGATCCATTAAGGGTTTTTTATATACATTTTTGTTGCTTATTCTGTTCCTGTTTATGTTGATAAAAATGTTTTACTTACTGTTACTAAATTAATATTGGAAAATGTTTCATTTTCAAAAAAATAAAATCTAGACTAAAATTATTCTGTAATTCACAATACAGATTTTTTTTTTATCTGCTTTTGGAAAGGAGAAGGAAGAACTACGACACACGTAATAATCTAGTATTTACCTACTCAGACTTCAAAATAAAATTTGGATGTTGGCATACTTGGGGCAATCTCTTCATGCTCTGCCATCTGCAGAAGTCTGGCCTTCAGCAGCATGGGTGACTGTAGGGATGGGGTAGAGGAGCAGGACAGCCCCAAGCCAGAGGCAGGGCAGAGGTGCCTGACAGGCTGGACTAGGAATCACATTCCCCTTGGGACAGCATGGCATCAGCAAGGCACAAAACACCAGCCAGAGCTTGATGGGACACAGCTCTCCACCCACCTGATGCTGACCCACAGCCAGTGTGACTCACCCCAGGGATGCTGTGACCAGTGGCCACGGGCAATTAAGCATGTAAAGCAAGCTCATGTCCCCAAGCTCTCTCCTACATCCTCACTACAGCCTGGGTCGTTCTATTTGCTATGTCTTCTCTCCTTAAGTGGCTTTCACAAGGTCTGCAAGTAAGCAGCTCCCAAATGCTGCCTCTGCAGCAATGCAAAGCACAGCAGGGAAAACAGGGTGGGGACAGAAACACCAGCGGTAGCACTGGCTCACGTTGGCTTCAGCAGCTATAAAACAGCCTCAAATTGAACTCAGGGGCACTTTGGCCAGCAGTACCAACATCCCTTGCTCTGCTGGACAGCAACTGCTGCTCCTCTCTCCAGAGCCAGCACCCGGCACTTCAGGTAAACAAAACCAATGAGGCACAGAGGCCTCCTCCATTTCACCAAGGACTATCACTGAACATACAGGGGAGGACGGGAGGCTCACTAGACAAATCCACTGTAGGTTGGCAAAGGATAACAAGATCCTTCCCTGCTTCCTCACCTTTCCTACTGGAGGAAAAAAAAAAAAAGTCTAAGTTATGTAGGTTTTCCAAGCCCTCTGCCAATCATGGTTTACAACCACACAGACAAAGGAAAAGATACCATAGCAGAAATCACAGCTGCATAGTATCTATCTCTGAGGGAGGAAAAAGCCCATATGCCACAGCCACCATAAACAGGAAAGCACAGATAACCAGGCCACAAACAGTCTTCAACATCCTCACAAATATACTGCCCAAACACTAAGCTGCTGCTGAGCAGTCATTTCTGTACATAAAATCCCCACTGTTTATATGAGAGAACAAGAGGAGTTATTACCATATACTGCACTGTTGAGGCTTGCAGCATGGAACAGCTCGCTATGTATCATTACTGGAAGGCAAGACATACAGAGGGGAAGGCAGTTCTCCTGTGGCTTAAGGAAGTTCACTCTGCAGTCATGTGCACTCAGTTATTTCAATGATCCTTAAGACAAAGCATCTCCCAACCACCCCAGCTCCAAAATTCCCTCTCCTGCCAACACCACTACCCAAACTGTTCACACTCGCACTAGTCTCTTGGCATTCACCAAATATATACCAAAGAGCTCCAGCAGCAGTGTCACTTCACACCAAGCCCTTCAAACACTCTGACCAGCTCCTGTGAAGCCTTGACCATCTGGCAAACAGGCATTATGCCAAAAAAAGTAACTATACATTTTGCAAGACTTCTTACAGGAGAACACTAAGCTTCTCTGGTAACTTACTCATTTTGTTGATATTGAACCTTCTTAAATAGTAAGGAAAATTAAAATGCACAAAATCATAAATAGAAGCCACTTGTAAAAAATGATGCATCTGCCCTCCAAGAAACACAGGAATTTTTTGTTGGTTTTGTCTTGGGGTTTTTTTGTTATTGTTGTTTTTAATTGTTTGTTTGGGGTTCTTTGGTAAAGGTATTAGAAAGCAAGAAAATCAAGTGTCAAATGACAGCAATGGGAAGTGTGTCTGTGGACAAAGCAAATAAAATATTTTGTCTGCTTTGCTTCAACTTTTAAGAGTATTACTAACATGGCTTTCTCTGTATACACAAGTTATAAAGCTAATTACACAAAATGCTTAGCAAAAAAATTTGATTTATTGGAGTCTTTAAAAAAGGAAATGTTAGCTGGAGAAATAGGTATTGGTGCATGTAGGCACTGCTACACAGTGCAAGATAGCTGCTCCATACCCAAGAATTTAGCTCCTATGTCATGTTGTACAGAAACCATAACAAAAATGACAAAAACCAAAATTAATGTAAACCAGCTTCTTCAATTATCTGAGTTCATTGCTAAAAAAACCATACTATGTTGAAAATGATTTTGCATTCAGCTGTATTTCCAATTGCACCCCACTCCAGTCACTCAAAACCAACAAGAAACCCAGCAGAGCCAAGGCACCGCTCCTTTCCTCGTAAAGCATTCACAAGTATCCAGTCTGGACTTTGGCTCTTGGCACTACAGATGTCTGGTTTTGTGGTCTTAAACCTTCTGCAGACTACTTTTTTTTTTTTTTTAAATAACTGTCCAGCATATCTTATTTTGTTTGCAACACCCAGAGTTGCTGGACTGTGAATACAAACACACCTCACTGCAAATGCAGTTTGAAGAATGGCAGCAAGGATGGGTAAAGGAAATTTAAACAAGGGTGACAGTAAGTTGTTCTGTTCCGTTCTTCCAATTCCCTTCTGTTCCCCCAGGTGCTTTCTTTAGGATTCCTTTGATTAAAAATCTGGTGCATCCATGTATCATAGTTATATTTATAAGCCTTCCACTACATCCTGACTCAGGTTTGTTTTCACTGGCTTGACTTTTAAACAAGCTCAGCTGTTTTGTTATTTTAAAGCTTATGATTAAGCAATTCTTCTTGCAGGAATCAATGCTGTGGATTACACTTAAGTGGGCTCAAGGCTTCCCTTCCTGGTGTCCCTCAGTGTACATTTATACTTTCCAGAGTATTATTTCCAATGCAGAGCTTTAGGAAAGGAAGCTCACTTTGAAACACAGACAGACGGACTGTGTTCAGAACTGGTGCCAGAAACCTTCCATGATGCACTGCAAAAAGGGCTCTGCAACAGCCCCATGCATTCTGCACTCTCTTCTGTTTTCTGCATATCCCTGCCTCCATTAAAAAATACATCATGCACTTCCTAACACACTAAAGTACATGCAAAGAATTTGCTTTCTCAGTTTTTTGGGTTTTTTTTTTTTCATTTATTTAGACTGAAAGAAGCTTATACTTCTAAAAGAAAAATTATGGGCAAACCTCACTCATTTTGTCTGGAAAGAATATGGTTCCCTCATTTGACAGGGAAAATAAAATGAGTACAGTGGGAACAGAGGGAGAGGGAGAGGGTACGAGCAATACATGTGCAGGGGGCTGGAGTTTCTTTCTTGGATGTTGGTTTTTTGTTTGTCCTTTTCTTCAACCTCCTGTTGTTGTTCTGTTGGAAAGATTTTTTTAACTTCACAGCTATCCTGAAGTATTGAAAGATTTAAGAGGAAAAGAGATTTTCTCTGCAAGAACAGTACTTGAACAGTAGACTTGGGAATACCTGCTTTTCATTTCAAAGTACATTTAGCATAATGCTGTATTTATATAGTAAGAACTGCCTCTCAAGAACTCTAGAGAGCTCTGTTCTAACAAAGTGGGCAGGATGCTTAGTGCCTTCTCTAGTTACAGGGTGTGTTGGGAATACTGCTGCTGGAAAACTTGGAGCAATACACTCACTTTTATGACCTTAAGTGAGAATTTTGCAATATAAGCAAAATATCACAAAGCAATTTTTCATAAAAACTTGTGCCTTCAATAACCTTACAAAAGCTTCAATTTTTATAGTGTTTATCTTCTCTGTTAATGATATGGGCATGGTTACTTAACAGATACAGTACCAGTGCAGAAGCACAAGTGATGCTCACAACGCATCACAAACTTTTAAAAGGACACCAATGCCACCTGCCACGAATGCCAACACTCTTCAGTGCTGTGGTGACTCCCAGCAGCACAGCCCAGCCAGCAGCTGCTCTGGGCACCAAACATCAAACACATCTGCAAATGCAGGTCAGGTGGCAACACTCTGAATAGTCCCAACACTCAGCTCAGGATGCTGCAGCAGGGACATGAGGTGCAGTGCAGGACAGGGTGAAAGGTAAGGGAGCACTGCTGGGACTGGGACTGCCCAACACACTGTGCTCAGGGAAGCTGCAGAGGCCACAGCCACAATGGACCTAGTGCAGGTGCACAGGACCCCAGAGAAGACAAGGCACCACTCAGCAAGCCTTCCCAGTGAACCTGAGCCTCTGCAAGCATCTATGTTGCAATACAGTTCTTTGTCAGTCACTGGGCAGTTAAGAGAAACCGGTGGCAGAGTGGGATCACTGGCACAGGACTCTCCATCAAGGCGTCCATAACAAAGCAGTGAAGCACTCACAAGGGTAACCTTCACTCTTTCATTATCTGCCCCCATGGGATTCAAATGAGCTCCTGTAATTACCTGTAAATCTTGATATACAGTAAAACTTCCGGTAAAAAAAAAATACTACTCCACGAAAAGGATTTACCGATTTTTGTTTTTTCTTGAATTAAAAAAAAATATATATTGTTGAGTTTGACAGGCAGCAGCATAAATAGTGGAAGAAAGGTTTCTGCTGCTGCATATCCTCTGCACTGTCCCTTCAGTACTTCTTCCGTTTTCAGCTATATCACTTAGGTAATATAATACCTGTAACAAAATAAAACATTTTGTCTCTGTCCTTCATGATTTTATTTTTAAATCAATTTACAAAGCAAGAAGAAGGGAATATGGAAGCTAAGCCAATGCAGCAATGCAAAAGCAGTGAGATATTCACCTCAGGAAATTGCTTTCCACTGAAACAAGACACAAGCTTCTTTTTGTTGTTGTCAAAGAATTAACTAGAGAACATACCAATAATTTACAAGGAAGTAGACATAAGCATAAATGATGAGAGGAGGGGAAGATCTACTAGCTTCTCTGCTGCAGAAAGGCAGAAAACAGTGATGGACAAAAAATAGAAATTTTTTGCTCCAATATTTGTTAAAAGAATTACAGATGGCTGACACACAGCTCGGACTTGGAAAAATCTCTATATATTCCTCCTGTTGATTCCACTGGAGTTTGTAGGTCCACAATATTTGAAGATTCCCAGCATTCTGCTGTCCCTGTTTTTTTCTTTGTGCAGAAAGAGGAACGTGAATATCAAGCATTCTTATTAACTAGGGGAGGGGAAATAAGTGTGCTAGTGTTCAAATACAGAAAAATGTTGCCAGCATGAATTAGGTCTTACTAATGCCCTCACTACTAAAATGTGAATCAAATGAAACAAAGAGGTGCCTGCAGGGAAGGACAGTCTTTGTTAATGGTAGTTTCTGGGTCATGAATTTTTTTGAGTTACGCCCAGCAGCACCAGCATGGTAGCCCCTTCAAAAGCTCAAGGAGGACTTGAATTGGCTGCATGTTGCCTTCAACTACAAGTTCACCCTGGCACATATACTCAGGCAACTTTTGCTTTCCTCCATCTCTCCCATGATTACAAACAAACTTAGAGTGTTCAAACATTTCCCTTCCTGGTTCTTATCTCTTTTTTCATACACAATACAAATGCTTCTTTAGTCCCACTCCTTGAAGACAGACTGCTCTCCCTTCCCCCAGCCCTCTCCAGTGAATTCTTAAGCAAAAGCAAAAAGAAAAAAATTCTTTCACAACTGTTTTTCTCACTAATTTTGTCCAAAGGCTACAGAGGTTTCTGGTCCACTTCAAAGTGTTGCTGGCAGGGCCATAACTGAACCTTCTTCCCTCTTCAGTACAGGCATTACCAGGAGGATGATTATCCTTGGCCTTATTATTCCTTGCCTCTGGCTACCCTTCTCCATTTGGGAGCTAACCTACTTGCTCATCAGGTTCTTCCCCATTCTTGCCACTGCTGACATTTTCCAAAGCTTCTCCTAGAGCGACCACTTGCTTGCCTCACCCAAAAAGTTCCATTTTGACTCCAACATATCCTCAGGGGAAGGCTCTTCCTCCCTTGCAAGCTATGTCCCCACAGCTCTGGGGGGAGCCATGCACAAGCTCCCTCCCCATGTCCATTAAGGAGGAAAGCGCTGCTGCTTCTACAGAAGTCAACACCTCAACTTGTAATAGGCTCCAAGCACAAGTGAAAAGTCAACATCTGTTTTGTTTTAGGATTAAAAAATCATGCTTAGAATGACAAATGCATACAGCCTAAAACTGCTATTGATTTCACCATCAGTGATGGCATCCATTAAAAAAAAGAAAAAACACATCAAACCGCTAAAACTGAGAATCACTCACACTCCAGCTACCTACTGGTTCTGCAAGTTTACTCCATTTTACAAAGCAATGGCAGTTTTTAAAGCACTATTCAAAACCCTGGCTATAGGGCTGAGAAGGCACAAGTACATTCCAAATGAAGAGGAATGATGGAAATGACAAAGACAAAACTTATGGTCATTACAGGCAACTGTACACTAACTTGCCTGATGAAGAAGTATGCAATTACTCCTAAGAGTTTTTCAGAGGTTCCTCATGTTGTTTTTTTCCAAAAAGAAATCTTTTAAGTTGCAGTAGAACAAGCAACACCTGAATGCAATGTAATTTAAAGAGATACTACTGAAAGAGATAATATATTTTCCCTGGAAGAATTCCTTTTTCTGACCAGTGTTGTTACTAGTATTTATTTTTACAATGCTAGATAGCCCTATTTTTTCACTCAGATACCAGCACCTAACAAGCACATATATTCTAAATAATTCACAGTAAAATTCTATGTTGAACATCCACCGTGCAGAACATAAAAGATTTTAGAGGAGTCTGGTTTAAGGCGAGGAGTTTCTAATTTGAATACTTTATTTCAAACCACTATTAACGTCAAGATGTTCAAAACCCACTTGTATCAGCCTGGCAATGTTGGCACTGCAGGACTTTCAAGAATCTCAAATTTGTGCAAATGTCTGAAGTGAATATGCTGACAAATTAAAAACTTCAAGGAAGTAAGTAATAAACTAGAAATTTTAGGATTTACCTGGTGTGAACTCTCACGCTAGCAAGGCCTGACCAGGCAAGCTTTGTGCACTGAAAAGGTGCTCGGTTTTTTGTCCTGAATACCCAATGCACCAACCCAACTGCTTCAGAGGTCAATGCCAATGGCAAAGCATCTTCTGCCTTTCAACAGAATTTGGCTGAACCAATGGATTCTCTGATACTCCATCACTAACTCACCACATCCAGATTTACTGTTTCATGGGAACTGCTATTCATGATACCTTGTATTTGTTCACACTAGACAGAGATAAAATGCTGAGAATTCCCACCTGGATTCACAGAAACAAGGTTTTCCAGCTGTGAAGCATCTTTTTAAAGTACAAGAGCAGCTCCAAATTAAAAAACTAATGGTATCATCACCACCCAAGCAGCTCCTCTGGCTCCACAACATGTTAACAACACCATACTTGAATTTCAGTACATGCAAGTGTAAGTATCAGCGTTCACCAGGAAAGGTTGGGAAAATGCCATACGGAAACTGAGGAACAACTGGCAAAGCTCACAGGACTCTGCACTGAGGAGCAGATTTGCTTTACAATACCCACTCTCCTCCCAAGTGCCCAAGCGGCCACCAGCACCTGCTCTTCCTCTGCCAACCCAACAAACATTCACTTAAATACTGCAGGGAAAAACACTGGGTAAGAGCCACACTGAGAAAAACAGTAAGAACAGCAGTAATAGACCAGTGATACACAGCAGGGAATTACTAAAGGTTTTTTTACAGTAAAAAGCAGTGCAGAAACAAAAAGAAGTTTCCCTGGTAAGATACCAGTACCCAGTCCTGAGAAAAAAGGTGGATCTTGTGGAAGTTTCTCCTAATTGAAAAAAAAAAAAAAAAAAAATCTTTCTAAACATATTTCATGATCACTAGGCTAAGAAATGCCAGTTTGGAGAAGGGTTTTTCATTGCTCACATAAACAAAGACATGACTTGCAAAGCAACCAAGAGAAATGTATTTTCATATTACGTATGAATATTCCATATTCCTCTAACTTCAACACAAAACAGCTCTGGCAGTTAAATCTGTTTCAGCAGAGGAGCTAGGTTTGCAGCCTTGAAACAATTCTCAGTATTTTGCTGAGCAATGGCAAGCAATAAATATTATAACAATAGGGATTACAAAAATTTCAGTTCAAGAACACCAGAAGTGGTACAAAGCTCCTGATGCCTGCCCATCCTGAACTGGAAACATTGCCCTTCAAGAGTGCAAATGACCTCTCCGTATGTCTGCACCCAACATACTGTTACAACCTGTTTGTGTGTGATAGTGTTCATGCTACAAAATGAACTGGAAAAAGCTTTACTGCCAAATTTACCAACACTGGCAAGCTGTTAACAACAACTTTACTCCAAAACAGTGCAAGTAACTGCCTGCAAATTTTAGACCTGCTTATCTTTGTAACAGGTTGGCTGTAGATTAGTGTTACCTGACACTGACTACCTCCATAAGGGCATTCCACTACAAACTTCATTTTTTAAATAACATCATATAAATTGCCAAACAATACACTCTGTTTGCCCCAACACACTATATAACAACTCCCTACTTGCAGGAACAACTGTTTTCTGCTTATACTTTTTAATTAGAGTTACAAAATGTTTACAGTAGAAGGAACAATGGCCCTGATTCCTTTTCAAACAGCTTCTAGATGTGCTGCAACATGCCTGTGTACCTGATTCACTACACAGAAGTAGTGATACAATCCTGGTACTTCTCTTGCACTTTTTCCAGGGTTCCTAATATTCATATTTCACATCTCATCTGTAAGAGTAAGGCATGTGCAAAACCTATTTGCCTCTACGTGATCACCACTTGGCTGTCTGCTTTCAAAGTTGTAGAAAGAGCAGGTATACTGATCTTGAAACACAATTCAGTACATTATTTGGTTGAAATAACCAGTTTTAAATTATGTACTGTAACATGTAAAAAGTGTGAACTTTTATACAGCTAGGAAGCAGTAAGAGGGAAAAAATAATTATAGATATGAACAGGATCTTATGTTCCTTTTCTTTAGATCTGTGGGTTTGGAAAGTTTATCTGAGCTTATTTAGAAAAATACATGCATGATTTTCTAAAAAAATTGAAGTTGCTGACCTTAAAAAAATAATCATTAAATTATTGATGGAATAGGAGTAAATGCTTTAAGTGGGAAAAGCGGGAGTGTGCCAATTCCTCCTCCCAAGAACAGATACAAAGAAGCCTTTCTCCACATGGCTCAGCGCCATGGAGTTAAGTAGTCCCCAGATAAGAGGGAAGTCTTTACTCCAGGAATGAGTTAATAAGCACGATCTCACACAGACATTGTCTACCCCTCACAACATCCTGCAAGGCATCAACGTTTCTATCCCATGTGAAGACAGTGCAACCCACCTATGGCCACACAGTGAGCTAGGAGTGATTTTCAGGGAGGTAGCTGTGGTTTTTCCATGCACATATTTATTTTAACACACAGCGGCCACTCAGCAAGATCATACCCCAGTGTAAAAGTGACCTGTAACAAATGGACACATGGAATGATTGGGACTCACCTGAGCCACCTGGACAGTGCACACAGGAAATGTGTGTGACAAAGTAATTGTAGCATGCTGCAGCCAGCTCCTGAACTCTAATAACTGAGCTATTTCAGGACAGGTGAATCATATCTTAAAGACATTTATTTCTCTGCACTGCCTCTAAACAGAGTTTATGCAGACTCCAGTCTTGTAGACTAACAGGCTACATAAACTCCACCCTACATATCAAACTTAACCAAGGTCAAAGAGATGAAAATAACCTAAATTTGAGGATATCAATTTGTAGTATCAATAAGAGCTGCAATTAGAGATCTGTGCATAGTCTCTGTGTAAAACAACAGCATTTAATACAAGAAATTGTGCTACAAAAGCGTCTTAAACCATCTGCAAGAAGCTGACAGTTAGACAGACCAACCCAGGTAAGTCTCCCAAACTGGGTTTTAATTCTCAGTATAGAATATGAAACAAAACCAAGGCTAAGGGTTTTGGAGCTAGCAGCATATACATCTAGATGCAACAGCGCTCACACACTCTGACATTAAATCTCATAGTGGCAAACACTCTCTGTGGCTAAACCCTGACAAGTACAAGCCTTTTCAATGAAAAATTCAATCTTTATTGTCCTTGTTCATGCAAATGTGACGTTTGTGTTCTTCCTCACAAACACCTTGGTTCACACCCCCATCTCAGCATCAGTATCTAAGTTCAATCTATTCTCTCAATACAAACTTGAGCTTCAACACAGCCTTGCTGTGCTCAGAGTCCCCCCACACACTCCATCCCGTGAGCAGGGTGGCTGCCTGACTCACCTGTCATCCCAGCTGATTCATTATTCCAGTTATTGTTCCTTCCAATTGCAAAGAGACACCTTTAACCAGCAGTGAGTAGTAAAGATCAGGAGATATGACAGTACTGGATTACAATAAATGATATCAAAGTTTGTTCTATTACATTTTTTTGCTTGTGAATGCTAAAAAAGCATCATTTCTTGTGTGAAGAAATGATTGCCAAACAACAAAAAAATCATGCTCAGATTTTCTGTTATTTCTTTTGCCCTTGAAAATAGGTATCTGAATCACTAGCACCATTCACCAGTGAATGGGTTACTCTCAAAGAGTTATAATATTTGTAAGCCCTAACCACAAAGGCAAGGACACTTCAAAAAGTACATGCATTGCTCAGGAGTATGAACAGGGTTCAGCAGAACTGCAGAAAACAAAACTCTGAAGATAAGTTACTGGTTTACATCATTGTGGTTTTCTTTTGCTAGAAAGGAATCCAGCAGATCCTTACAATCATGCAATTTATCAGCAACTGAAGAGCAGCCCCCTCACTAGGGAACCACATTCCCCAGACAGCCAGACAGCAGAAATCTCAACCCTTGCCCATGAGGGGAAGCAGGCTACCTACAGCAACTGATGTCAGATGACTCCAAAATGAAACTTCCTGCTCATCCCAAACTACTACAGAGGGACTTCTGAATAACTGAGTAGTTCCAAGTACCCCCACCAAAGAGAAATGCTACCCATGCAGAGGTTCTCTGTCACAGGAAAGCATTTCAGGGGCCCACTCCAAACTCATTCTGGAAACTTCGGGGGTTTTTGAGGACAAAACTCAAATTCTTTCTTATAAAACAGCAACTAAACTCTACTTCAGAACAATCTTTGTGTATGTGAGCAACAATAAAAGAAATATCAAAATAAATACAAAGTTCCACCTCTGAACAAAAATTACACTAACTTAAGTAATTCCTCAAAATGTCAGTAACCTGACTCTCAGAATACGCACTTAACTCCTTAATTATAGAGTCTGTTCCTGTAACTGAAATCCAATGAAATTCAATCCTGTGGTTATCCAGAAGACAAACCATTGCAAGATCAAATGTAGTCTCTTACTACTTTACCCTTTTTCTCTTCAGTTTTCTGTATCAATTATTTTTTTAGTTCAAAATATTTATCCAGAACAGGAAGGATGATTGTAAAAAAAAAATTGATTCACAGGGATCTCCAATGCCACCAGAAAAGTTCAAAGATGATCTACTCCTGAAAACCCGACTCACCACATTGGCTTCAACATACAAGGCCAAAAAGTCATGTTCTGTATTCAGACTGAAACTACAGTGCACATCCTCAATAGCAAGAGACCCACTCAGCCAGGCATTCACCTATAAATGCACTGGCTCAGCTTCACCTGAGGTACTTCAAAGGCCAGCAGAGCCAACTCTGGAAGCCTCTTTGACAGGTGATCAGGAGGGGCTGTCATTCACCCAGGCAGGTCACTCACTCATGGCAACTTTGCAATGACACAGTCAGGATAACACAGCAGCTCCCTCTGTCCCTGGATGTCACAATCACCCATGGATCAATCCCCTCCATGAGTACTACTGCAGAGTGACCCAAGCAAGTGACACTGGTGACATTCACCACTTTCAAAGAGTGACTAACAAACATGAACTGCCCAACACAAATACACCCTTCTACCTTCTCTCCTTCCCACCCCATTGCTGTAATCCCCAGTGATCCAGCCATATCAAAGCACCAGCCCTGATCAGAGCTGGGAACTGCACGGGGTCCCCTCTTGGGAACCAGGCCAGACCTGCTCCTGGTGGGGAGCTGCACTGCACAGATTTCATGATACTCACTGTACGAATCCAACTGCAGGGCTGCTACCTGAAAATACTGCAAGTCACAAAGTGCTAAATGGGTATCATGAAGCTTTTAGCTCCAGAATTTTACAAGTAGCTCTACTGGCAGATCAATTTGCCTGGACACAGTTCTACTGATTTCAGGGTACTTCTACCCAGTTTCTAACCAAACCTGATAACATAACACACCACAACCAAGTAACCATTACCCTGAGCAGCCTGGTACCATATTAACTCATTCCAAGATTCAAAACTATATTTATTAAGCGTGGCATTCTCACAGAGTACAGCAAAAGAAGGGTTGAGACAATTTTCTTTTTCAGATGCTCTACCTTCCAGATTTCATAGGTAAATACCAAATTCCAGACACACAGCAGAATATTTTCTCCATTGATTCGTACAGCATAAACTATAGGATGCTTGCAAATGCTTTTTATGCTTTGTAGATGACATACAGGGAGAAACCAGAATAAGCTTTTTAGAACAGAAAAGCAGATAGAGTATTTCAGTGGCCAGTAGAGCCGGGATGACTCCTATTTATTATTTTGTACAAATACAGCTGAACGTTAACAACCATGCCCAAGCACTGCGCAAGTGTAATAAAAAGGAGGTACCTTAAAAAAATGGATTGAACAGTTTGCCCTGGACTGATAAAGCAGCAAGCAAATAGCACAACTGTATAGAAGCAGGCTTGGTTTGTGAAAGCACAGTGCCCACTGCTACAATCAATTCCAGATGAGGGGGGGGAAAAGTAAAAAAGAGAGGATGGAAAAAAATGAGAACATTTAGCTTTCTGCCTGGAAACAAAAGATTCAAAAAAGAAGTGTTCTTCAGGGTTTCTGATCCTCAGGATATGCTAGTGTCTCCTAGGAAAAAAGTTCAGTTGACTTATATCACAGTCATGTTTGAGCAATCTGTAAATCAATGAACATACCTGATTTTATAGGCTTTGTACTTCAGTGAAAAGTATATAAATATATAATACAGACATTACCAATTTTCGTTTTTAAGTGAATTATTTCCTCTACTTCACATTGCTCAGTTCAGGGGTTTTTTTGGTTTATTTTTTTTTCTAATATTGATTCTATATCCTGCTTGCTTGGCAATAAGTTCATCCAAAGCATTTTCAGTCTGTTGCTGATGAAATGCTGACTATACACCCTCTTAACATTAAGTAAAAGTGTTTACACAAAAAAAAAATATCACTAGCTCTTAAATAAATATTTCAAAGTTATTTAATGGTGTACAAATTCAATATAATTGCAATCTGGGATAGAAGAGAAACAGAAATAGCCTTTTAAGTCATTATCAGAACAGTCTTCATTTGGAAACATATCCCACTTTAAAGTACAGGGCAAACAAAAAAAAGGAACATCTGAATTGCAGAGCCCTACCACCATACATCCATTCATCACCACTCACTGCAATTCAATTGCTTTCAATAAAACTCAACTTTTTGTTAAAAGTCCTGACTCAGTAGCATTTGCAGGATTCCCATGACAGTATTGCTGATAGTTTAAAAATCTGTCCATGTGAATCCTCCTCACAGGGCAAGCTCAGGCGTACGAGGACAGTGCAGAGAGAGGCCGGTGCTCTGTGTGCTGCTGTGATCGTTCCTGCACTCCAGCCTCCCCTTCTGCTTGCTGCTGCATGCCTTGAGGAACAACTCATTTGATCAGTCAGTCAGCAAGATTAATAGGACAATACAGAATTCTTTGATTACTGTTCTGGTATAGGGAACAGCCTGAGTTTATAACAGCTAAAAGAAAAGCTCCAAGACAGCCTAAAAGACAGCCAGTCGACAGCGAAAAATAAAATAAAACATATACAGTACCAGTTTCCAAAGTATCATTATTTCTTTCCATAGCATCATTAAATAACTCAGAAATACAGGAGGATGAGGAAACCTTCTAAACTAGCATCTTTGATGTACATGATGCACATTCAAAAAAAAGAGGACATTGTTGTGCAAAAATCAATGCCAAGAATCAGAAACAACACCAGAAGAATGTAGTAGAGCAGAATGAATTTTTCTGAAAAAGCCAGGAACAGAGATGCCATTGAACAAGTCAGGAACAGTTGTTTCCAAAGGCAGTAAAGGAAGCAAAGCATCAGCACTGTTACCTTCAGGACTGTTAAATCTAAATACAAGCAGCTTTTCTTTTCTCAGGGGCTTTCTACTCGAGAGAGCTGTCTAAAATAAGAGGGATATGTCAAAACAACAAGAAACACAAAATATTTCATGCAAATCGTTAAGATACATTCTACAAGATTTCATGGAAATCTCTCGGGCTCTCCATGCCTTATAACAGCATGTTTATCAAAGCTGTACAGAGTCACTTGAAAATACACTTTCTAGAGGAAAAAGATGAAAAACAGTTATCATGTCATCTAAAATTATTTCGTAAATGCATAGTCCACCAGCCACATTTTTGCAGAATGCTGGAGATAACATGATGACTATTACAGCTGTTAATAAAACCTGAAGGCTTCAACAAAAACAGTATTAATAAATGGTAGTTATGCTGTAGCATGTTTTCTAAAATAAAAAAGCTAAAGCATTTGCTAAATTCACATCAATCACTCTAAAAGAACTGACTGAATTCTACAAGAACTGGTAGGGTGAAATTATAACTGCAAAACCCCAATTTTGGGGTTTAGAATTATTATTATTATTTAATTTGTACTACAGCAAGCACTCCCCTGTTTTCTGTCTCTGGCCCTATTGCAGCCCTGCACATTTCTTTATTCACAATATAGAGATCCTAATATGACATTATAATCATGAATGCTTACACCTAACAAGGGGAAAACATGCTTTCTTCAGCACTGTAAGCAGAAGGCATTAAAAAATTTTGGTAGACTGAGTTCCTTTTAAATTAGCATCTTTAGCGCAGTAGTCTATAAGCTAAGTTGAGACCAGGGCAATTAACCCCATCTATCTAAAACAAAACAAAACAAAACAAAAAAACCATAAACATGAGGACAGTTCTTTCTAACAGCATCAGCTGTAAGTTCTTTTTTACAGCATCAGCTGAACACTATCAGAGCACTTGCCAACTACCCAGATTTCCTGGCTATGTCCACCTTATTTACAACACTTCAATATTAGGAAAGTATTACAGAACTTTAATGAGGGAAAAAAAATTGAAAAATAGATTTAAATTCTACTATCATGGATTAATATTCTCCCTTCTCCAAGTTTCTCATATTTAAACCAAATACATCACTGACAGACCTCCTCTGGCTTCAGTGTATCACCTGAACTTTTTTTAAAAAATCACTATTCATAAATCCCTTTAGATAGCTAAACTGAAGTCAAACAAGCATTTTGTTTCCGTACATTCTAAGTTACAAACATTTAAACAATACTGGAATCAACATCCTACAGTCTCAAGGACAGAAACTATATGGACATTTCAACCCAAGGTGAAAAAAAATTACTTAAGAAACAGACATTATTGAGCAGTTTAACATGATGGACTCCACAGTTTTCTAAAATGAACAGACTTTCATTTCAACAACCAACTCCTACAAGCTACTCTCTTTTCAGCTTGGGAAGCTTGGTGTGTCTTTTCATACAGTGTCTGAGCTACAGGATAGGAGAAAGACGGAGTACAACAATATTTTACCACATCCTTACTAGAGAGGATAGCTAGCCTTGCATTTAAGGAGTCAGCAGGTCAGCACTTTATTTCCAGCTTGGTTCTGAACTGCTTGTGTGGTCCTGGATCAGCCAGTGACCCCCTGTGCCCTCTTTCTCCACGCACCCTGCGGGGATAAATCCGTACTTGCCAATGTCATGTATGACATTTGTTTGCCAATTTTATTTTTGAAGGGAAATGTGGCAAAGCAAAGAAGAGAACTGCCCTGTTAGGAAGAGTAGGTGCTGCAGAGCCATCTCCTTGTAGACAGTTTGGGAGCTGCACGCTGCTCGAACCGACAGGTGCACCACAGCTTTGCTGCAGCACAGGCAATCAGTACAGCAAAGTACTTTTCTCTTTCCTAAGGTCAAAGAAAGACGCAGAGAAAACCACAGAAGGACTTTATGCCAGTACTCACTTGCTGCAATTAACACTGTGCTGTTGTGAAATGCAGTTAATGAGGTTCTTGCAGAGAATGAGCCACAGGAACACACAATGCTGCTCCCAGGTGAGCAATCCCATACTCCATCATCTTTGTTTGGAATAAACCTACACAGCTTCCCAGTTAATGCAGGCCTGTCTTCAGGAAGCAGAGATAAAAAGGAGCCCATTCCTTCTCTGTGCCCCTCTTTCACACCGGAAGAAGCAGGGCATTGAGATACACATTTTCATTCCCAAATCACAGCATCAGGGAAGCGAAACTAACCAAATATTTCCTGTATTTTCACCACAAGATTCAGCCAATGCTTCTGAAGGGAACCAAAAGACACTGTAACTGTTTCTTAAATCCAAACCACAGCACTTTTAGTCTCTCCTGTTCACTTTTACATATATCTTTCTATAATTCAGGCTCCTGTGCACCAGGAAACTTGCTAAAATGGAGTAAGCAATAGTTTTCACAAAAAAGCACCTCTCATTTTTTTTACAATATATTACTGAAGCCACATTAAACTTCTCTGAAGACACTCTTGACTTCTGAAGGGAAGCTGAGTTAGTGAATCTTTTAACTGTGTAGGGACACAAAACATTCAGTCTTTTCTAACAACCTGCACAACCTGTATGCTTAACTTTACCTTCATGTTAAAAATGAGCCAATTTGAAATAGTTCACTCTATAATGAAAGCAAGTTATAAAAACTATTCATCTACTAGTGAGGAATATACTATGGCAGCCCAACCACATAGCAAATCAGAGCCTCTGCCCCCCTTGCAGTAACAGAGCTGGTACCTGCAATGGACACAGCAAGTGAAACCCAGCACCAATGAGTCTGGATACAGATGTGGAAATTCAACACCATGGCAATGACCATGGCAACAGTGTAAGTCATGACACAAAGGATAAAGCCTTATTCATGGACTTCTATACCAAGCATAATATGTATTAAAATCCATGCTTTATATTAAAAAAAAGTGGCTGATTTTATTAGTTAACTTTATCCTTCTACAAATTTACTTTACTTTTTTACTTTACTTTTTTTTTTTTTAATTATGCTATTATTTTGTTTTTCTCTTGTCCATTTACCAACATTCCCAAACCAGCAGAGCCTATCAAAGCTAAAAGCCTTGTCCTGCTGCTGGTGTATCACCAACATATGTTAGGAGTACTTAAATTGCAAGGCTGCAATCTGCTCTCTGAAGAGGCTGGTAGCAGGTGTGACAGTCTGATCTGCAGAATGAACTATATATAAAGATGCAAGCAGTGGGAGGGAGGACTCCACAGCTTTGCTTTTACATATCATGCTGTATCTGTAGTCCTGCTTATTTCAGAAAGAGGCAGAGGGGAGTCACAAAGTTCAAACAGACAGACCTCGGCATTTCTGAGCTCAGTGTTTGACTTCCCAGCCCCTCCCTCTCAGCAATGCAAGTGAGCAGCACCAGGCTGTCTCTGATTCGCTGTTCATGCTGAGAAATGCACAATTTGCAATTGTAAAGAACCGACTCTCTTATTTATTGCATCTAGGCACAATGTAGAAACACAAAGCCACGTGGTCTTCCCTAGCAGCCCATCAGGTGAAAGGAGGCTGCAAAGGGCTGAGGATTATAAACTGAGTTCAGATCTCTGCTTCCCATCTCAGCTTCTACCTGACACTAAAGAGTAACACAAAACACACAGTGAATTGTCACACTCCACATTTAAGTTCAGAAGGAACAGTGTACTTTTCGAAAAAAGTGACAGGAAAATTCTGAATGATAAACAGCATGTTTCTAAAACACTAATTAATTACAGAAAAACTATTATTTTTTTATTTCAGTATCATACCCAACTTTAATCCCCAAGAGTGATCAAGAAAAAAATGTGGACTCATTGTGTCTTAATTCTCTCTATTCACCATGTCTCTGGCATCCACCAACCTTTGGAAACAAAGTCTTTCAGAAGGCAACAAAACACTGGCTCTCTGAATCAGAAGCAGCTTGTGAAGGCTGCTAGAGTTAAAGCAGTCTTTACACACTGTCTAATCACAGACATAATACATGGTCTTATAAAGGGTAACACAGACCACCCATAAAACCCATAAAATTTGCAACTGCTCTGCTGCCCAGAGAAGCTGTGAGTGCCCCATCCCTGGAAGTGTTCAAGGCCAGGTTGGATCAGGCTTTGAGTAACCTGGTCTAATGGAAGGTGTCGTCGCCTATGACAAGGGGATTGGAAGCAGGTGATCTTTAAGGTCCCTTCCAACCCAAACCACTCTATGATTCTATGAAAATAGGGCATACATCTTACCAAATTAGCTATTATGATCTACAGATTCCAAATAGTTTAATAACTTTCACATAAAGCAAATTTTTAAAGCCTTTTTTTTTCTTTTGTTCTGATATGAGACCAAGCAAGTGCTGAACTATGAGGTAATTTAGAATAAAATAGACCGTTTCATAGTAATTGGTCTCAAGTATAGTGTGGATGGCTATGGTAAATATTGGGCCCTTTTTTTTAATTGAGAAGAGTAGTATGCATGCATAAGCATTTACAGGTCCACCTTGACAGCATTTCTAGAAAGGGGACAACTATGTGGATCTATCTGATCACCCTGAACAGCCCACAGGACAGCACTAGAGCATTGCCCAAACCTTTCCTCAACCATTTAGCTCAGCATTTTTCTCATAGGTCACTGGCCACTGGGAAAACACCACCACAAAAAGCAGATATAGGCAAGTCTGAAATACACAACTGTAAAAAAAATACTTTGGAAGTAGATTTAGGATACAGTTCCCTTCAGCAGATTGGTTAGACTTTTCCAGATGCTAAACGGTAAACAGCAGTACATTCAAGATAATTACCTCATATTCAAATATCAAAAGAATATCTAACTCAGCACAAACTAGCTTTTCGTACAAGCTAGCTCCTCTTCACTGCTCCTTC
The DNA here is from genome assembly GCA_013400435.1 of Pycnonotus jocosus. NCBI lineage: Eukaryota > Metazoa > Chordata > Aves > Passeriformes > Pycnonotidae > Pycnonotus > Pycnonotus jocosus. Next base: position 310,203 of record VWYP01008646.1, on the reverse strand, counting down.
CATGCCTTAGCTAGGGAATTTCACCAGCAAAAGGAACTTCTTACCTCCACAGAGACAGAACCAGGAGTCTTTTCAGCTAAATGTTTCATAAACACCAGAAGATACAATACAGGATGTTCATTACCTGTGGCTTCCAATTTAGCAGGGGCTTCAAGCTAACAAAATGTATTTTATGGAAATGCCAAAGCAATAAAAGGGTCATCAGGAATTTACTTCAAACAGCTATATAATAAAGGAGACTTATAAGACACTGATTACAGTAACATTTCACACACATTAACATCTGGGCTTAGTTTACCAAAGCATTGTGTTCCTGAGTGATCACAGGGTACAGGGTGAGGAGACTACTCCACTGCCTAACATAACCACAAGTTAAATATGCTGCTTTACATACAGACCATAACATTTTCCTTTAAGAACATGTTAGTTAAGTCCAGAAAATATAGAAGGTTTTCTCTTCAAATGGAAGCTCTTAAACATAAAATATTTTGCATACAGTTATGGTCATTTAAAATCACATTCATTTGCCTTTTTACAAAGAGAGCCTATGCTAACACAGTATTCTGAATTTAAAAGCTCTACTTTATTTCACCCAGTTCACTTTTTCTTGATATTTCCTAGTCCAGACTTCAAATTTTCCAGAATTATTACAGACAGCATTTATTTATGCTATTTTTAATTTGAAAAAAAAAAATAGAAGGAGCAATTAAAGCCACTGTTAAAAAAAAAATCATGAAGAGTAAAACCCATCAAACCTATCTTCTCAAATTAGTATTCTTCATGACATTAAAAAAATGTTCAATACAGGATTTGGCAACAATGCTGTGAACTTGCACCATGCCCAGAAGACAGGACTCAGTTTGCCTGAGTGAGGGTGGAGGATCTCTCATGCTGGGTCTTTTCCTTTACCCCATCCCCAGGCACCTCGTTCCTGCAATGCCACAAGAGAAGCAGCAGCTTTGTCAGCATTTAGGCATCAAGCCAAGGCACACCCTCACCCTGATGCAAACCTGACCTGCTGCCTCACGCTGAGCCCCTCACACACACACAGGAGCCCTGCAAAGCCACTTGCTCACGCCAGGAAAGTGCCTGTTGCCTCCTCTCATTTCCCTGCAAAAGCAGCAGCATTTCTTCTCTTACCCACTGCTCATCTCTGTAACAAAAACCAGAAACACTCAGCAGAATATGTGAGGTGTATAGAGATGACTACTCTAAAACTATTGTAATATTCTCCAAATTACTATAATTGCACAATACTTTTTAACTTTTAGCAAAGCCTAACACTTCAGGCTAGCAGTCTTCCAGCAGCCTGCCACTGCCAGAGACAAATTCAAGGTGAGTAAAATCCCTTCTCTCTTCAGGCTGCACAAAGTGCTGAGGCCAGAGCTCATTCACCAGGAATGGATGGCCACCACAGCCGTGCTGCCTAAATGCTTCTTCTTTTGGTACCTGGTGGCTGGCTGCTTTCCTGGTGCTCACAGCAGCAGGCACAGGGTCTTCATGGGAAGGCAGAGTGACAAACTGACAGCATAAACAAATGCACTTAACACAGATAACATATGGTCCAACAGGTTCTTGGAGAGGTCAAATTAAATCAAGCTTTGTTATTTCACTTAGCAGCTTATTAAAGAAGTAAAAGGTTCTAAAACTTCCAATTTATTGGGGTTTTTCAACTGTCATTTAAGTTGTTATAGCAACAAAACTTTCAGCTGTGTGGTGTCTCAGAGACACTCCAGCATTCCCAGAAGTCACTTTTCCAATATTTATTGAGTTCAGCTCCTTCCTATTCAGGTCTTCAAGAACTTGGAACAAAGTTGCTCATTACATGTGCAAAGAGGTGTATTACTGCAAGGTTCTCACAAGTAAGATATTGCTTTTGACATTTAACAGAGGAGAAAAAACCATTATGTGGCCTTTGCCTAGGGGGAAGATAAAGTAACTCAACAACTTTGAAAGCACATGCAAAAAAGATGGGGTAAGGTGAAACTATTCTTCCATTTAGTAAATGTGGCTACATTTCTTCAAACAAATGAAAACACCTAAGTGGGTGCACACACAAACACACAGGCACTCCCAGAAGTTCTATCTCCATTTAAAATACTTTATACCCACGTAACTTTTTTTCCTAGTAATACAACATCAACACCAGAAACATTTTAAATTGCTATTCTGTGTCTGTAAAGACATGCACACCCAGGAAAAAAAATACCTATAAATGTTGCCACTTAAAAAGAAAACTGCTAATGATATACCAGCTTGCTCCTCCTGCAACGAATTCATAATTTCACTGCATCAGCAGCAGGCTGAGCATGAGCAAATGCGGAGAGCATAGCCAAAAATGTGACACTGCTTTTCCAAAAGTGTCAGTTTTCCTTACCAAATCAGGGATACGCTACTTTCACTAAGCTTATTGCCCAGAAAGAAAAGCTTCCTATAAGAAATTCCACAGGTTTATTGTAAAAAGAAAGCCTTTGGGTGACCTCTGTTGCTCCACTGAGGCCAATTTTTCATCCTCTTGCTAAACGGACCACTTGCCTCCAGGGCACCAAGTTAACCCATTTCTTCCCATCTTTGGTGTTTTCTGTTTGTCTATACTTAACCTACTGCATTAGTGTCTTGCTTCCATGCAAATTCCCATTTCCTGCTCATGTGAGGGGAAAAATAAAAAAAGCCACAGGAGTTATATTATCTATCTGCACTTCAAAAGCATTTCCTTTCCTCAAACTCCAGGGACATCCCATCATTTTTTCCACCCTCACAGAAGACTATCCTTCTCCCTACAGTCATTTCCCTTCTGCCAGCCCTATTTCTGTCAGCACAGAAGTCCTGATGATCCAGGAGGCAACACCAGCCAAATTCTCCAGCACCAGAGCATGGTCTCTGGCAGGAACACAGCAACACCCCAGGGCCCAGCTCCAGGGGATGCTCATCTCTGCTCCTGGGCAGCAAGGATCATACCCCTGCACAGAAATTATTCTGGTCTTCATTCCTCTTCTCCTGCACCAGAGACCCCAGACGTGAGATGTAGGGTGTGGGATGCAATTCAAGAGTTCTAGTAGGAAAGTAGGAATGCATTTCTCCTTTTTGTTTGGGACTAAATAGGTGATTAATGTGCATCACTTTGCCACAGAGAATTGAAATAGAAAATAAGCTACCAACAAGTACCTACAACCCGATTTTCAAAGAAAACAAAAAGGGGAAAAAAAAAACCAGAACAAAAGCGAATACTGCAACCAAATAGTTACTAAAATTATTTTCAATTTAACAAATACCTGGGACCAATTTGAAAAAATAACTAAGGATACCATAAGAAAAAAAACTCTGACACTGCTGACATATTGTAAAGTAAAACTAATGTGATTCTCTCAAAAACAAACAGGTCTTAATACTTGCTGTTAATTTTAAATTATTTTTCCTCGATTTAAAATTTGACTCATTTCTCTTTCACTAGTAATATTAGTCATTTCAACAAGTATTATGTATGTCTGTGCTGCTGTTTTCTTTTTAACTTTCTCAGTTTTTTAAACAGCCCCACTGGATTATGTAACTTAGCTCAAAGGCAGTTTGGTTTTTGGTGGGTTTTTATCCATTTTCCAGTACCAGACTTGCTGAGCATTACATCAAAATGACCTCAAAGAAACAAAGAAAATATATAATGTATATTAAAAAGGAGGAAATAAAAATAAAGCACAGATGCCCTAAAGTATCTTCCAGAATTTTTTAATACTTTGTGCTTCACTTTTTATTTTCTTACTGCTCAGAAAATATTTCTGAGTGAGAACATCTGTGCTATATTCTGAATTGATGTTAGAAGAATTCCACTTTATTTTCAATATACATAAGCACTGGTTCAGCATTGTTGCATGTTTTATCCATCCAATTTATATTTGGATGAAAAGGTTTGTTTTCCTTTGAAGAACCAGGAAATTGTTTTAAAGCTACATGAACCATATTCTGTATAACTAAGATCACCAGCATTTCTCCCCCATTTACTCCATCTTATTTTACCAGATTAAATGTGCCACGACCAAAAGATGTCATAGTCTGGTACAACTGAGAAAGTGTTACTTCCAGTGGTGTTTTTATAACAGAACTAAAACATCTGTGACTGTTATAAGTGAAGTTAAAGTGTAAAAAGCTATGAGAATCAGATGGCTTTCCACTGGTGGAAGGCTATTGCCCAGGAGAAGAAAGGCTTGCAACTCCCTAAAGCCCAGATTGCCTCCAGGAACCCTTCCCAAAATGTGCTGAGCACTTTCACAGGCTCCTCTCCTCAGAGCTACAGGAATTGCTCAGCAGCTGAATGGTGCTCTGCTCAAAGGGAAATCACTCTCAAGCCACTCTTCCACAAACACACGCTTCGCTTTGATCACTGTTAAGTAACAGCGAAACACTGAGAAACCACATCACGCCAAACTGAGAGCATCCCGTCCAGCCGGATAGGTGCTGCTCACAGCAGCCAGCCTCAGCACCACACACATCCCTCACTGAAAGCACCTTCAGAGCCGAAGGGCTCACACATTGTCCACTTCTCAAGACTCTCTTTTTAAACACTACAGAATTCAGCCTTCTTTGTAAACTTTGAATAATCCCAAGTGCCTGCTTGCTCAAATCACAGGGGTACGGCTCTCAGGCCTTTTTAAGACAAGTCTCCTCCCTCGCTGCACGGATGGCTCGGAACAAAGGCAGGAGCTGGCAGAGAGGGCATGGCAGGGCTTGTGCAGCTCCCTGCCTTGCAAGCCACAGGTGCCCTCGGGCACAGCGCTGCTGTACAGCAAAGTCCCCACAGCTGAGGGACCTCCACAGCCACTGCCACGCTCGCTCCAAAGGTTCATTTCTACCTTCACCCTGCAACTTCTCTTGCAATGTGCAAGAGTCACCTGTATTTACTGATGAGCCAATGACACGAAAAAATTGATTTGGCTGAAAACACAGAGGGAATTGGAGAGAAGAGGTTAAAAGAAAGTTTTCCATAATGAGCAGAGGGAATTTATCGCTATAGCCTTGCATTTCCAGCACCAAAATTGCAGGATCACACAGCAGCTTTCTAAACATGAAGCAATCGTGACCCATTTCAGTGCTTATCTTTCTTAAATTAGCATCTCTCCACTGCTGCTCACCAAGCCTCAGCAGAATGACGTTCCCCATCAGCTGGGTTTCACTGCCACTGGGGGCCCAGCATCAGCGAAGAGGTCAAGAGCCAGCTGGAGAAAACTGCCAGAAGCCCCACGGAATGCTGGCTGACCTCAGGTGAATCACTGAAATACTACCCAGCCAACACTGAGGGCAGAGCCCAGAAACATCATCCTGGGGGTGTCAGCTAGAACCAAACTGACAGCCAACTGAGCAGCAGGGGTGACAGGGATTTTTTGGGGCATTTTGGTTCCTTTTAGGGGTTGAGAGGATTCCTGTGCATTCCAGAAATAGCCTGTAAGACTTCTTCCTACTTAAAAATGGCTTGAGATTTGCACATATAGAAAAATGAAATCCAAATCTAAAAAAAAAAGACAAAAAAAAAAGAAAAACCACACACACAAAAAAGAACTTTAAATCTTTTTTATGCTAAATTTAGCCACTACTGTCCTTGAGTATTGCCAAAGGGGTCACTGAATGGGCATTGTGGCAGATCCATTTAAGCCCGTGGCAAAAACCTAGTAGTCAGGCTCGAGGAGAGAATGTGCCAAGAACAATACAAAGCCCAAGTAAAATCAGCAGATTTTCATACCAACCAACCCATGAATTAGGCTCTACAAACGATGCCCCAGTGACACAGCCATGAGGAACTGTTCAACTGTTTGCTCTACAGAACGTAACTTGCATCAAAGCTGCCATTGTGTACCTGGCAGAGAACCGGCTGTCTGAGAACTGACTTTTAAGCAAATAATCCCCGTTAGCTGGCACTGGGGGGAATAAAATCAAAACCAGAAAAAAAACGCAAGCTTCACAAACACAATCACTCAGGCTACAACCTTCCTCCCTCACAAGTCCCTGCTGATGAATGTCAGACCTACCAAAGAGATGGAGCTTTAAGCTCTGGGTGGCCTAAGCCCCCAATGTACAAATTAAATGAGAATATGGTCATCTGACACCTGTTACCTTTGCTTACACTGCCAACTTTCCTGGAGTTCTGGTCTCTTATCAGCAACAGCCTCTAATGCTATCAAAGAGCAGATTACAACTTCTTTTCACAAATATTAGTGCACTGCAGTTTTCAAATTAACAATTGAAGTATTGTTCCATGCAACATCAAAACCCCCACAAAACTTCATCTCCTACAGCATTTGGCAAGGGAGAGGGGAAAGACGCCTCAATACTTCTATTAAAATCTTTTGGATTCAGCAGGAAAACTGTTAATTTACTTATTTTAACTGGAAAATTGGGATTATATATAAGGTCTAGGAACACCACTACAAGCTCATGATAGGCATCATCAGCCTGAACTATCATGGAGACCAAAAAATCCCTCTAGGGACTGAACATGACACTGAACAACTCCAGCAAATCTACAATTTTATACTTTATATTCTTGCTTACCATGCTCACTTACATCACATGATTTTTTTTTAATTATATCTATCCATTGCTTATGCACACCTCTTTTTACTTGCAACAAAAAGAAGATAAAATGCTTAGAATATCTTCCCCAAAATACAAAGCATGAGAGATTATGCTGACAGTCAAAAAAAAAAATCAGAAACATCTCTTGTTACATCTAGATCAAACCAAAGTTACGAGAAGCACAATTACTTCCTTTCAATACATGCTTTATTTTTATAATAATTTTCCACCTTTTAACACTGGTTCAATATTTGATAAGCATGTTTCATCTCAACTCCCTGTCTGCTTTCTCCCTTTTGGTGCAGTCCATCATCTCTTGCCACCAAAGTTAAGCCACTCAGATGTGGGTGACCTCCCCTCTTAAATCACTCTTACCTTCTTGCAAGTTTATAACCATTAAATTAATTGCTAGGACTACATCAGCTCCAAATCTGCACAACCCTTGACCAGCAGGGTCTGGAAAATGCATCTGCCATTCCTCAGGCCAGCTGTCCCCTGCCCAAGTTGTACTCCTTTAAGACTCAGCAGAGATTGTGCCAGAGGCTGCATCAGTCCATCCAGCCACACAAAAGTGCACCATTAGCGTGCCCCCATGAAAACTGGGCTTCATTAAACATGATCGATTTTGCTGACTCCACTTGCCCTGAACAAGGTGGACATTTCAAATATCTCTTATCATTTGCTTGTTCATTTCCCGCAAACACAACCTGCAGAAAGAACGCATCATGGTTCAGACACTAAGCTTCCCTTGGAATAAAAGCAGAGGAACAGAAAAATTTATACACACTACATAGACCAGCCTTTAAACACAGCCTGTCATATTAATAACTAATTCCACACACAAAGACTTAGCATTGACAGCAGTGTTAATGCATAATTAATTTTTGGAGATTTATGAATCCTGATCAAAGAGATAGTATCCAGAACTAACTGCACTTGACAGCAATTGTATTATCTGTATGTTTTTAAGTCCTAAAATTTTACAGAGAGGAGAACTATTATTGTTCTCCACAAGTACTTTTTCCATTCTCAACATGTCTCTTGAACCTAAATAATACCAAGCCAGAACACTGAGGTCAAATTTTGAAGTTATTCAAAATCCTGGCACTCTGCAAGCACAGTTTGGGGCTGTCTCACTAGGACTGCACAGGGACATCCTAAGTGCACTGTGCAGATCACTTACTGCTAATCACAACTGGGAAACCACGACAAAGCGCGAGGTAATCTGGGAAGGGCTGACAACTCAGTTCTCAAGGAGTTCTCCTGAAGGAACTGCTGCATACATTCTTGCAGGATGAGAAATGCAGGTTTTACTGTAAGTATGAAAACCATAAACTTCATTCAAATATTTTAAGTAATCTTTCACCAGATATGCTTCTTTCCATAAGAGCATAGTGGTGGTGAAGTAGATTTCAGTGTCAGCTTGATACCAGCTGCCAGACTGGAAGTTCATATGGGCACATATACTTTGATCCTCTCAGTTAGGAATTACTTTGCCCCCTTTCTTGTCTCCTTATGAAGTGAAGATTTGCTCATCTGCTACACTGGCACAGCAAGGAACCATCTAACTGCTAGAAAAATACAGTCATCTGTGGAATTCTGGCATCCAAACCATAAAATTACTATGTTACTCTACTGCAAGCACAGCAAACAGCACTATACACCTACTTACAAAACTTCCTTACTGTAAGATCCACTTCCTTGCTACCTAAACATCACCACAGAAAATCTTCAGCACATTTAAGTTAAAAATAAGGTTTGACAGTGACCATATAAAACACTCAGAGAAAGCCCATGGACACTGCTACTGTTTTCAGCCACAGAATTTCCATATAATAGAAACTATCTCAGTAATTGCAGCTACCTCAAGTCCACACCAGTGGCATTTAGCACAACCACCATATAAATACTAATAAATAAAACCACCATGTCATTTTAACCCAGGATGCAGAGCTTTTGATACCAGGGACCAGTCAAAGTCTGGCTGCCCCTCTGCAAACCATCTTTTTAATAGGTACATGGCCATATTCAGAGTTACCTTTTTTCCTTCCCATCTTCCACAGGTGGCCATTTTTTTTCTGAAGTGAAATTTGCAATGATGTAACCTTTTCCTGGTGACTGTGGAGTGTCTCTCCCATGCTTACAACTTCAATCCCTCCCAGGTTTAACATTATGCTGCAGAATGCAACTGCCATCCCTCGCTATTTAATAGTTGGAAGCCAGGATGCAGTCCACTGCCACAGGAGTTACATGAGCCACGGTTTTGGAACAAAACACAGCAAAATAATTACTTTTATTAATGCTGTAACACTGAAGAACAAATGCTGCAAACACTTCTCATCTGAATAGCCCAATGAGGCAGTGTTCCACAGAGTCTCACTTTACTCTTCACTGCTTTACATTAACCAGAGAGGTACTTTTAGCCCCAGTCTCCTATATGCAAGCAGATTCCATGTGCATTAACTGCTGCATATGAATGACAGCTGATATGCAGCCACAGACATCTCCAGGAGAATCATTTTTCTGTTTTACCAGACAGAATGAGAATATGTTTGCTGTCTTCAAAACATGTTCTTCAGGAATCAAGTGGGGAGGTGATGGGAAACTCAGTTACTTTTCTCCTCTCAGCATCTGGAATTCTCTATGAAAAAACTGATTTTAAAAATTTTCTCAGGAATCACTTCAAACCAATTAATGAACCGTTCACAATATTCCTTCCACTGCATGTTTCATGACAGCCTGGCAGTCAGCATGTGCCAAAGCAAAACTTCCAGGATCAGAAGTGTAAAATGTCTCAGAATGGCTGAGGGGGAGAAGCACATTCAAACTTCTTGCATCGATAAGGCAGACGAAAGGGGAAGGGCACTGCTGAAGTTCTCAGCCAACGATGATCATACTACCCAACAAACCAGTTGATTAAAAAAAGAAGTTTGCAGCAACAAGAAA
>VWYP01008646.1:214232-299471 GCA_013400435.1 Pycnonotus jocosus | reverse complement strand
GTGGGGGAGCCGGCGGGCCCCGCGCACGGTCGGAGCGAGTGCCCCGACCTAGCCGGAGGGGGTACGGCTACCCCCGCCTCGCTCTGCCCCGCCGGGTACCGGGGATGCGGAGCCGGGGTCGCACCGGCACAAGGAGCCCCGCGAAATCCTGGTCCCTCGGCCCTGGCTGATGCACTGGGGGGAACGGGCACCGCTGCTGCTCCTTCTCGGGGCGCTGCCTGCTGCCGCCCTGCCTCAGGTACGCGAGTCCGGGGAAAGCAAGGCATGGCACCGCAGAGAAGGTGCGCGGCCGGGCACCGCGGGCTCTGCTGGTCCTCCGGGTGTCCGCGGCGCACGGCCACCACGCACGGCCGAAATCAGATGGTCTGTCGGGCATCTGTTAACGCAACACGACCAACACGGCGCAAAAACTGGTGCATCATCAGTAACACCAGCATCAATGGAACCGCTGAGCCATCTCCTCCTCAAAGCCGTCAGAAGTTATAGGGGTTTATAGATATCGTTCACTTTTTTCCACGGATTTCGTTGGGGAGAATGGAGTTGCACAGTTCATTGGTCATTCAGTGTGGACGGACAATATATATCTTTTGTGTAGAAATGGTAAAACCATTTAACTGGAGTGAAAGCAGAATTTGGAGGACAGGAAGGCAGTAAAACCTTTGGGGGGGGCGAGTGGTTGTTCTGAACTTATAAAAAGCACAAAAGGTGTGACATTCAAGTAAGCTTTGTTACGCATAATGTCAACATCCTTCCACAACACCGGACAACTCAGCACGTGTCCTCTGGTGCTCCCTGCCCGGCAGCTGTCCCAGCTGGCAGTCTGCTCTTGTTCCCTTAGCAATAGTATTAGTAACTTTAAGAACTTCAAACCTGGTACAAATGGCAAAGCTGTCTGCGGTTTCAGTAGGTACAGAGCTAAGGAGCAGAATTAATGACGTTTTTAAAACATCAAAGGTAAAATTATTGCCCAGTTAAGTCAAGGGTGAGAATGGCATCCCTAACCCTTTGCATTCTAGTTAGAAGTTTCCAGTATAGAAAATGGAGGAGTCAGTTTATATTAATTTGGTTCCATGTGTACTGTGCAATTTCATTGCAATCCATAGAGCCTTTTCTATTAATTGCAGTTTTGGAAAGCTTGGGAACACTCACAAGATCAAAGAATCCATTTGCTGACCTACAGATAATTTTTAGCTTAGATGCCAGTTTTATTACCATTAACCCACCTGAGTTATCTGGACTAATATATCTAAATTTTATATGAGAAATAGTCTGTCTTTTAAAGCAAGAAACAAGCACACCTGCCATGTTATATTTTGTCATATCCCCAGTGTTCACTTGTGTGGAATAAAGGCAGCATGCAGGAGTTCAGAAAGGCAGAAATGAAATAAAACTGGTGTAAACAGTTTACAGCTCATGACTGAGACAACTGAGTACATGCTGCAGTTTTATGGCCATAGCTCATCAAGTTTACTATTGGAAAAAGATTAAAATGTCCTCTAACCTGCTGCTTCTGTACTTTCTAGGTGATTGTAAGAGCTGCTGGGAAAGGATGAAAGAGCTATAAATCCTTAGATTAATATACATCACCTAAGAAATTTGCAGAAAGGATTGTGAAAATGATAAGTCAATAGAGGCTCTTCCCAGACTGTTTTTAACAAGAATTTTACAATGTCACAGACTTTGTAATGTTCCACATTATATTTCAGTTGTCATTTGCATTCATCTGCTAAAACATGATGTTTCATATTAGAAGGTTTAACCACACTGCTCTAAAACTTGATATTGTTTTATTTATAAAGCTTAATACTGTTGCTGGTTGAGAGTAACTATTTCACTGTTCAGACACAGCTACAGGTTTTTCATGTTTTTCTGTGATTCAATTCCTGCTCTTACTGTCTTTAACAAGTTTCTTGGCAGTTTTCCCAGCTGTTCTAACAGTCTCCTGGAAAAAAAATCTCCAACAGTTTACAAAGTAATATTGATAGTTTTTCCGTTAAATGTGTGAAACGGGAAAATTCAGTAATAAAGTACAAGAAAACAAGTCTATCCTGGGAACTGATTTAAGGCCAAAACTTAAAAACTTGCACATGAATAGTGATAGACCCAATAGGAATGAGAACCTCCAAGATCTGAGTTTCTTCCCCACTAGATACACACACACGTTATACATAAATCATTCTGAAAACATTTTAAATAAAATCTACGGCATATACTGTTTGTTTTGCTCTTCCTTAAAAGGAAGAATGAACTTTAAAAAACAAATGTAACAAGGCTGTGAGATTGTGAGGTCTAATTATGTAAGATAAATGAAGTATAAAACATTATTATAAGAGATTATGAGAAAAGGATTATACTAATCAGGAGAAGAATTGGCAAGAGTTGCTGGTTTACAAAAATTACAACTACTATCCATGCTGCAATATGGGTGGCACATAGTTGAGCTTTCCTGAGCTAACATACCAAAGAACCTGTCAATTCATTTATTAATGGTACGTTGCTGGAGGATTTCCGTGAAGACATCATCTGTCTCGCAGGAAGAGGTAGGTGGTGGAGCATGGGATGGAGGGAATCAGAGCTTGCAACTCTTAATGATCACTGGTCAAGTTCTGTTCAAAACAGCCAAGCAGTTAAAAGCCCCTGAGTAGACACTGCAAACATGCAGTGAGTGAGAATCTTGCAATTAAATGCAGATTATCAAAAACCTTTTTTATGTGAATGTTAAAATATTCAGACAGTGGAATGCTGCTGATTTCAAGAGCTATTTCACTGTTTATCCCACCTTTCTATTCTACATCAAAGAATTTTTATAGAATAATTCTGGATATGCTCACATTTAGCAGTCTGTTCATGGCATACCGATACTCCCTGGATTCACAAGAAAACACCAGTTCCATGTACAATATATTTTACATTCACTTGATTTTAAATATAGATATTTCCTTAACCCAAGTAAAGTTCATTCAGTACTGTAGAAAGACCAGTGTCAAACTGAAGAGCAAGAGTATTCCTTGAAGAATTACAGGGTTTTTTTAAAAGTGCTGTTTGTAAAAATGCCTTATGGATATACCAAACAGTACTAGTTTTTAATGATTTAAGATAGATACCTGCTATAACACTTCTGCTGAGTTATTAGATAAAGCCTTAACCTCTTTTTCAAAACTCTGAATTTTAAGATCTGAATCATTTACATTTTACTCTGAGGTAGAAATTTAATCAAAGTAAATGTGTCTGTGACTGAGATATTTCCATGGTTAACCTTTTAGCTATAGGAGTGGGTTGACTTCTCAGCTGTTATATTTTGTGGCCTTTTTCCTGCCATACTGATGGTTCTTCCACAAAGGAGTAAAGGAGTGTTTCCCATAATTTTCTTTTATGAATGAGAAAATCATTAAAGCCTATTAAGTAATTGTGGCTAGCCTTGGTCTGAAAAAAAAAAAAAAAGAAAAGAAAAAAAGAAAAAGAAAAAAGAAAAAAGAAAAAAAAAGAAATGGAATAACTTCTCAAAAGGGTCTGGGATTTGGGGTCTGAAAAACCCTCAGATCAGTAAAAGGTAGTTACAGATTCACACATGTATTAATACCAGACTTAGGGCATGTAGATACACAGATTTGGGAAGACAAGTTTTTTGTGGTGTAACAGAAGAAGGAAATTGTAGCAAAGAACAATCTATGATTTTCAAGAAAAGCCACAAGACTGTTACCCTTTCTAGGGGCTCCAACCTGTGTCTCAACCAACTTCAGGTAGTGGGAAGGTGTTTAGGGCTAAAGAATGAGTACAGGTAAATTCACTACACTTTTTTTTCTGTATCTATACTGGTCTTATGCTGTTTTTAAAAGAATTATGTTCAAGGATTTTGAATAGTTTTCTTGATAATGCTCTTGTAGTTTTCAGCCATCATGGAACTGCTTAAATGGAATTGCTTTCTCTAACTTATATCAACTAATGGCTTATTGAGCTGAGATCTGAGAAGGCCTGAACTAAAATATATTGACTTCCTTCTTGGTGTGGGCACTTAAAGGCAATCCACAGGTAAGGAAGCAGAATCATTAGAGGTCTAGGAAGTGACAAACATGATCTATATGAAAAGAGTGGAATCACTGGGGGCGTCCAGAGCACACAAGGGGGCATTGCCAGGAGATACCAAAACAGTCTTTGTGTGTGCTAGAGCTCTGGAATGTCATAAGGAAAACATTCACACCAATTGCTTTAGCCTGCTCTTTTACCACACACTGTATTTATGCTATGGGCTGAACAGAATTATATTCACACAATGGTACAGGTATTATATTCAGGTATAGGTACATGGTACAGGAATTATATTCACACAATGGTACTGCAAAGCATGGATCTGTCACATGTTGAAGCTGGCCAACTCCTTTTATTTGCCCTTAGGGCTATGGAGAGTTTGTAGGTCTGTGCCTGCCATGAGGGACACCCACCACAGGGATTGCACGGGGAGGAAAAAGATCTGTCACCTTCTCTCATGCCACGGGGCTGTTCTGCAGCCACTGAGGCTCTTCTACAGACTCCAGCCACCTAGGGTTTGCTTTGGGGATATGAGGCTAGTTATACCCAAAGTCCATCAGCAGTTACAGTTTCAGCAATCTTTACAGAAGAGAGGAAAATGGAGAATGGGGACACTGAATGCCAACAGCACAGACCAGAAAATCCTTGTATAATTTCACAGGACAAAGAAAAAGCACTTAAACAGATTTGGAATTTTGTCCCTGACCAATTTCAAAGGGTAGTTCCAAACATTCAGTGATCAAAGCTTCCCAACAGCTAAAAAATGAAAAACTAAACACAATATTTTCCACCATGGAAAATACTATATAATCTAAGTAGAGAGGTCATTGCTGCCTAGCTCTATAATATTTAACACAAACATATAAGCATATCATCAATAAAAATAATTTGCAGCAACTTTTCAATTACCAACTCTTAAAAATTGTAAAAATAAAGCTGTTAAAAATAGCAGAATTTGAGACATTTAAAAGCAGCATCAGAAATCTAGGTGAACCTATTTAATATACAGAAGACTGAACTAAAGGATACTTGTAGAATATATGATTTTAAGATTCTATGATGTCCATTGCAGTTTTGTCTTAAAGCTTTTAGAAGCCTAATGAAAATGTCAGAGGTTACTTCACTTTTAAGCCTCACCTATAAAAGCTACTTGGAGACATTTTGTTTCTGATGAGAATTTATTGGATGTTTTACTTATCCCTTTTTNTTTTTTTTTTTTTTTTTTTTTTGTTCTGCCTATCCAGAAGTTTACTCTTTGCTTTTCTTCCAACCTTTCAGTTATTGATGAGGTTCTTGGCACAGATTTCCAAGCTCTGAAATATGAAATACAGAATTCCGGTGACTAAAAAAGGTTTGTGGAGTCTTTTCACTGACTTCTGTGGGCTTTGGATCAAGCCCTCAGGCCTCACCTACTCTACCCAAATAACGAATAAACAATATCAACACAGAGATACAGTACTGAACTCATTTGTCAAGTACTTGCCAGCGTTGGAACAAATTCAGGTATTGCCAGAGGAACCCATTTGCTGAAGAGAAGCTATGCCAAATTATTTGCTACTATCAGGTTTTATCTATTGATGGGCATTCCTGAAAAAAAAACCCTTCCTGTGACATGAAGAGAACACCCAAGGGATATGTTAGTCAAAAGGCCTATCAAAACATGATAGAACATATATTCCACCACACAAATTATTCATGTGGTTTATAAACATATTAAGAATATTTTTCTCAGCTGGTGTTCCTCTTTAGGGATCTCTGCTTAATTTCACACCCTGTTCTCATTGGACTGAAAGTGAATGGGATAGTGCCATGGCTTTCAAAAACATGTTACCTTGATGTTTGCAGGAAAACATTGATAAAGTTTGAAGGGAAATATATCCTTTGTTCAGCTTCCCCTGTATTGACGGTAATAAGGAGGACTGCATGGGGTAAGGATATTACAGCAGAGACTTTCCAATTTGCACAGCAATTTAGGGGGATGAAAAACCAGACATGCACTTGGAGCATGTTCATCTCTGTTACACATGGAGTTAAATACACTCCTGATGTAAACACATGCTATCACTCCTGCATAAATATTTGCTCCCGAGCAAAGTCCCATAGCACCTGCAGAAAGCCTTTTCTAGGGCACAGGCCAGCAGTCAAGTGTCAGAGCATGAAGAACCAGCAGGGAATGAGTTACACATTTCCTTGCAGGGAGTGTGACCAGGATACACACAGTCACTTTCACAGCTGCTGCAGGACTTCTCACTGAAAACTTCCAAAAATTTCCAAATACAGGCTGTGACCAGAGTCAAGTACTTGAAAGATGAATGGGGCAAAAGCAGACAGCTGAAATTTGAACACTGTGCTTAAGATAGCTCTTGACTTAGAGGAGACAAAATAAGAAAAAAATAATCAGAAAGAGGTGACACATGGTATTTTCACTCTATGATTTCCCTTCTTTTCCTTTCATTAACCTCAAAATCTCTATTTTATTCTCTTTTTCATACTCAGTCCCACTTCTCCTTCCATCTTACATCCTTTTATTGCCTTCCCTTCTTGTTGTCTTGCTTAAAAGTATTTGCAGCTGCTGAAATCAGTAAAAAGGAAGACTCACATGAAATAGGAGAATCCCCAAGAGCTAAAATACATTACATATTGTGACATGCCACTAGTAATCTATTTTATTCAAGACTGAAAAGATGATGACAGTAAATTAGTAGGTTTTCCAAAATTCAGTACAGTGTTACACAGCAAAAGTTTTAACTTCTCACAGAAGCCCAAGAGCTTAAATTGAACTGCATAGATTCAAAATCTGTAATCAAAGCCAAGCTGTCTTTTCCCATAAAAAGTCAACTAACTAGCCCTGAGAGAAGTAGGATATCAGGCCCATCAAGGTGCAACAGGTGAGAAGAGCTGAAAGCAGTGACAACAAAATCACTTGATAAGATCATCTTTTGGGTTTTATTCTGTTGTTGACTACGATAACACATAGACTAGAGCACGCTGCAGGAGTCTCTGCGGAGAGCACCAGTAGAACAGCTTGAGAGCCACTGCTCAGTGCCAAAAAGAAGTCTTCACTCAGGTCTGATCTTGTTTCAGTGGGCAAAAAGGCCCTTCAGCAACTGACATTCCAGGGCTCAAGGAAACACTTAGGAGCGTCTTTAAAAACCAAGATTTCCCACACATTATAATTACAGAATGGTCTTCAGGACCACACCTGAGCACAGGTCCTGCTACCGTCAGCAGGGGCTGTGTGTTCAGATTTGAGAGAAGAATTTAAAGCACATTTATTCATACATCCAAACCAAAACAGATAGATCAGATGGACAAGATTAGCTCTACCAATCTTCCTGCAGCCAGAATTAGCAACTCAGGAGCCTTCTAACTTGCCAGAAGTTCACACTGTGGCTCCACACTAATCCAGCTGACGCTGCACCTCCCTTTATCATGTCATCTGTTCTAGGATTTCAGTTTATTCTAGATATAAAAACTCTTCCTTCATATGGAATAAGGGTGAGAATTATAAGAATAAGAATTATATATACCACCGTAAGTTATCTAAAGTTTATTTTCTCTTTTGGAAAAACATTATTACAAATAAATTACTACAAACTTAAATTATGTCTCAGATTGATGAGTTGAAGCTCAGAGAACCACTAGTACAGTATACTGCCTCATACAAAAAGAGAGTGGAAATAAAACAGTGATACTGGTATGCAAGTGCATTATACCCAAAGAAGCTATAATTGCTCTCAAGGACTCAAAAACTGTCTTTTTCACACCACAGAAATTATAACTTCACCTGTTTCCAGCACAAATCCAAAACATAGCCCCATAGCAGCTACTATGAAGAAAATTAACTGCCCCAGCCAAAACCAGTACACAGGGAAGCCAACAAAGAGTTTAGGCTGTTACAAGAATTCAATTGTCTAAATCTGCTGGTGAAACAACTATTTTCTATCAGACAAAACAGTTTCTTCTTAAGCTGTTAAACTGGTAACATGGTAGGCGATTTGTTCCACATAGGGTTCTGCAAATGTGTTTTCTTTCTGGAAAGATGTATCAATACATTGCTAAAGTTTTTCAACTTTTTTCCTGAAGAATCTGATACTTATCCAATGTATCTTGACAGCTTGAAATAAGAATGCAATGAATGCTGCTTTCTCTACACTTTTTCCACCTGAAACAGATTTCAAAGTCTGAAGCTACTGAGCAGGGATTGGAGAGAGCCCATGTGTTTTAGTTCTTACTGTTGCAAAGTGCAACCCTAAAGCTGGAGAGGAACAATTTATCCTGCCTGGGGATTTCTCTGCCTGGCTCCTGACAGTCACTGACCCCACAGGCAGATGACACACACTGAATTACAGCAGCGTCACTCATGGCGTCCAAAGGCACCTGGAATGACCAAAGCACAGTAAAATCCCAGCCACTCAACTGGACCGGCTCAAGAGCTACTTTTTGTGTTGCTGACTTGTCCTTGTCCATGGCAGGAGGCAGAGCAGCCACTGGTTACAGCTTACACGGGCTGCCTGTTCCGTGAGAGTGTCCTTTCTGTGAGAGTGTCTGGTTTGGTTTTCCGAGATTAATAGCTCTGAGATTTCACCCCGCTTCTTTCAGCACTGTGGGGAGCCATTACAGACAGGCACTCTGTCCTGGCCAGAGCCTTTCACACCCTTTGAATGCATGGTTCAGACAAAAGAGAAGGTGTTAGCAATGCCTGAGGATCATCTATTCCAGTCTATCCATCCAAATTTTCTGAAACACTAAATATTCACGACTTACCATCTGTAGATCTCAACCTGGTTTAGACCTAGTAGAAATTTTTAGCATATTTACTGAATAGTTGACTTCTGCTTTCACCTGTTTTGTTTGCTTTATTTTGTTCTGACTGCAAGCAACGCATGTGAATATTTCTTTTTTTTTCTTTAGCAATGTTCTGTGAATGTCTTATTTTTTTTACAGAGTATTAATTCCAGAAATAAACTTTCTCTGCATATTTTCATATACTTGGATCTCTACCTGTGCTTGAAGCACCTAGGTTGTATCAAAAAATTCAAAAAAGTGTATTGTACAAGTTTACCTTATAATTTGATGGGTTTTAGCTCAGTCACATTAGCATTGAAATTCACAGTAAAATGGCTGATTTGAATGCCTATACATGGGCAATTTGGTGAAGGTAAGGTAGTCAGTGTGACTGCTCATACATTATATGACTTAGGTCAGTACTTAAACTCCTATTTGCTTAGGATTACACCTCTGCCACAAGGCCCACTAGCTAAATAACAGCCTCATCAGAAAACTGTGTGCAGGGAGTGATATTTTCCTGAGAAATTTTTGGTTTGATCTCATCCTCTCCATCTTTGGTCAAATCCTTCTACTCATGCACCTGTTCAAGACTGGGTTTTATTCAGGCAAGAAACATCTACTGGGTGTAGATCTCTTCCTTCTTGCATACTGCCTGGCACCATTTTACACATAGGAATTACCTGAACTTGTTCTTCTCTTGTGATGACTGTGAGTTTGGATTCCTGCTGTTCATCATGGAAATATGTTTTATATTTTGCCCATCTTTACAGGACAGCTTTGTATTCACGGCATCTTCTTGCATTTTTAATTCCTATGCACTGAATATGCTTTCTTGTCTCTTTTAATGTCTCAAGGTTTTGGGATATGGTGACTTTTTCTAACTTTTCTAGTTGCGTGTTTCTCTGTTTCATCAATTCATAACTTCACCTATTCCCTTTGACATTTTTCAGCTTTTCTGCATTTCTTATGCAATATTGATACTCCTTTTTCTATTTTTGTTTCCTCTTTATGTATACTGATTCATGATATATTCAATAATTCACAGCTGCTTACTAAAAAAAATCTTTTTATCCCTAATGCAAACACAAACACACACCCAGCTGAGGGATGTGAGAGCTGTGTACATAAAGCCCTTGCAGGAGCTTCTTTCTGCTAACACTGCAGCCCTGGTCTCCCATCACTACCACAATTTCTCTTTCTGTTCATCTTTTTAAATTCAGCCGCTTTCTCCTTTGGCAGTTTTCTCCTCTCTAAATATTTCTTGCAACTCATCACCAGAGCTGAGAAATAGCCATCCCTGCAGCAAAGCCACAGCCCTCTGTGACCTCAAATTTCTTCAGCTGCTAAAGAAAAGGTAAAGGTCCCCGTTAATCACAGCGCCCACAGAAGGGACACAAAACCAAATATCCAAACACTTGGGCTGAGTGAGGCCCTTCCCTGAGGCTGCACGAGTGGAAGCAGGAAGGATCCAACCTTGTCTTTGCAAATACAGAAGGATAAACTCGGCTGTAGGTGTTGGCATCGTTAGGAGACTCTTCTCATTGGCACTTGTGGAACTAATTGTAAAGCCCTGTTTTAGTGCGTGGGAGGCTGGAGATAATTTTAGTGATGGTGAGAAGTGCCAGACTTATCAGACATGAGAGATGTTGCTCTAGATTTCACTTGTGTAGTGCTTTATGTCTACTCTAACTCAGTGGAACAAAACATTACTGGTTTGACTGGAGGGTGGTTGATTTAATAATTGTTAGCACACTTGTTTTGCAGTACTAATGACTAGGCAGAGTTTTCTCTTCACAGGACCAGTACTGTATGGGCAAAAGGATTAAGAGTATCATTTTGTTGGTGTCTGCCTATTCTGCTGTGGATTCAGCACTTCCATGCACACAAAATTATTAAATATATCTCTGGTACCACAACTAAGGAAATTTATATTAATTAATAATTTCTTACACATCAAACCAGGGACGCCATTAACTTCTTATTGGAGGGCACAAACTGAGCTCTGAATAGTCTTCTGTTTCACTTTCTTGGAGATAAATACACTTTTTTTTAGTATTTACAAACTCTGGAAAGGCTTGGGAAAAAGTGCATATTGTGTTACCTTGTTAATCAGAGGCAGGATAGTTACTTGAAACATAATTCATTCCTTGACTTGCCCCACAGTATTTTGATAATTGTAGTGAAAACTTTAAACAAATAGATGAAATGCAGTATATTTTTGTATCACTGAACTCTGGGGATTTTATTGAAGGGCAGAAGAAGAATATAATGGCTTTTGCACTGGAGCTTCCACTGGTCAAAGAACAGCATCCAGTTATTGGCTGTGTTTGGAACTGTTAGTCAAAGCTTTTCTGATGTGAAATATAACACATATCAGAGCTACCAGGTTCATCAGCCACAGCAAAAGTGTTGGTGATCATTTTCAGTAAAGGTGTCCCCATGACAAAGCCTTCACTCCAGCACCGTTCACCTCTAAGGGAGCACATTTCCAACTGATCTTCAGCATCCATAGCAGAGTGGAATGGATCCATTGTGAGTCTGATTGCCTTCACACTGCAGGGAAACTTGGCTCACAGTGAGGCTCAGGCTCGTATTCATATTTGAATATCTGCTCTGAGGATTACACTGCCTACCCAGGAGTAACTCACACATCCAGGCAATCCTGCCCTCCCTGGGGGCAGATGTTCTGGACCCAAAGCTTTGTCCCATGAGCTGCCTAATCCAGTTTACACTTCCAGCTTCCACCAGTGCAGATATTCTCAGCAGTCATTTTATAGAAGCATTTCACCTGATGACGTCCTCAAGAAAGCACAGCCAAACCCCTCCCTGCCCAAAACTCCAATCTATTATCTCAAGTATCTGCTTTTTCTCCTGCATCCCAGAGAATAACAGTGACCTCTGAGGCTGAAAGGACTGGTTTTATTCTTCCTCTTGACATCTTTCTCTCTGGCCAAAATCTTCTCTTGCCAAAAGCAACTTGGATACAGGCTTTGGACCATCTGCCCTACTTGCCTGCTTTCAGCTCTCCCTAGAAATGCAATGATTTCCCATCTGACCATGTTAATATCTGTAATCAAGTGGGCTGAATAGGAAGAGGAGCTGCAACTCTGCTTTATGAGTGGTCCATTCCATGTACCACTACCCAAAATAGAGACCCATGTAAAAGGACTAGTTTCTTTAGTATTATTTTGTAATGTTGGATGAAGAGGGATTGGAAGTTCATGAAGCTGAGAGGGCAAGCAACAGAAGCATGTAAGAATGTATGGACCCAAGAAAAAGTCTCACAAATAGGCTTGAGTGAGACTGAAATAGGATTTAGATCTGAAAAACTACTGCTGTTTAAGATCTACCCTATAGTAGTGGAAAACAAGGCTTTGATTATAAATAAACAGGACTGTGCCACAGACACACCTGATTTCATCACCAGTTTCTCATCAGACTGTGAAATTACCCACAGCACTGAACTTGGCTGTTCATGTCAACCAGAAGAGTCCAGCATGTTGAAAAATAGATAACTGCAAATGGTAAAGATCCTTAGTAGTAACCTGAATTCAAACAGTTTTAGTAACTACTTCACTCAGTCTGTTTTTGAATCCAAGCAGAGCTGGCAGAAGAGGAAGAAAGCCCTCATCTCTGGAAGCCAAGGGCAAAGAAACAATGTGGGGAACAAAATGAAAGTTACCTCGTGAAAGGCAAGTTTTGGCTTGCTTCTAACTGCAGTAATAAGAAGGCAAAGTGATTCACTCTGGCAAAGTTTTCCAGCTTGAGGAGCTTGAAATAATACGACCGCCCACAACTGCTGCCTGTGAGTGAGCTCAGGGAGGGGGCCAATGGCAGCCCAAGAGTATTGGGGTGATATGGGAAAGACAGACGAAAAGTTCACCTTCAGCAGGGTAGAGAGAAATGTTGGCCTGCTGAGGAGGAGGGAAGAGAGGTAGTAGCAATGGCATTGCATTCTTGTAAAAATAAAACTGACTTCTGTGAAAAATAAATCCTTCTGCTCTCTCAGAGGCCGGGACATGAATGTTCATGTGTGCCACGTAGCACTGCACCTTGGAGGAATTGCCAGGTTACCATATGAAGTCTTCATTTTGTCAGCTGCTGAGGGAAGGTGTGTATATATAATATATATACTTTTTTTTTTTTTTAAGAGGTGGGTAGGAAGGGTGGCATGACCTACCTGTGGCAGAGCAGTCACAAAGTGAAAAAGAAATCAAAATAAAGTTGATATTGATTTTCTGCCTGAGAGTGGTTAAAATTTATCTAGATGTTCAAACTGGGTCATGCTGCAGCTTATAAAAACTTGGCCAATCACAGCAGGATTTTCCAACAAACCTGTTAACATTTTTCAAGTAGAGACACGCTGATACAACTTAAAAGAAAGGTACAGAATTGCAAGTCTTATTACTGTCACTTAAATAAAACCTCCAAGACAATTAATTATGTGTGTATACTTTTAACTTTGTCAAAATGTATGCGATAGGTAATAAATTTTATTTTCTTAAGCTATATTTAGGTGGGCTCAGCAAAGTTTTGGGTTTTTTTTATTATTACTTCCAAATCACTTATCACCAAGATCGTACTTTTGCCCCAGGCATTTTTCTCATTTCTCTCTATTCTGTAATTCATTGACCACAAAATTACACGAGGTTAACTACAGAAAGATTAATTTTAGGTTGTAACCATTTCATCTTGCTTGGGCGTTTCTCTCTGTGGGCCATCTGTGCTTGACAGCTTGATACACACAGTCCATTTGCCTTTCTTAAGGAAACTTACATTTAGTAGTTTCAATCCCTTTCAGTGTGTAGACATCAAACAAATATCAACAGGTCTTTTGATGCTTCCATAAAAATTTAGAGCTTCTTGACAGTAAGTGGGGAGTTTTTTACCTGCTACTTCTTAGTGGCAGCACCTCAGAGCTCCATACATCCCAAACAAAGCTACCAAAAGTCTCTGTGACTTGCAGAGTTACTCCACCTGTTCTGCAAAGGAGTCTGACTTTAACCTTATAACAATGCACAACACTAAAGTTGTGGCCAATGTATGAACTGCATGGGGTGTGAAATGTATCAGCCATTTGAAATATGAACTCAAAAATGGCATATAAGCTCTTGTATAATAGAGGTATGAAGAAATGCCAAGGTCTATGGTTGTATCCAAAACTCATGTTTCTAGTTCCTTCCTTCCTATACATCTATAGGAAGACCTGTCCTTATTTGGGCCTAAGAGTTCATTGAGAACCATTTTACAGCCTGGGTGTGTGAAACTTCACTGCAGCATGGTAGAACAAGCTCATGGAAGAGAGTCCTCCTCGTCCTGCAGCTTGCTTAACCCTCCAGCCCTAAACAAGGATTTTCTCCAAGGGTTGCTTGAGCCCAGGAGGAGAGAACTCAGAACAAGCTGAAGTCATGGATAATTGAATGAGCATGGCCTCATTTAAAAAAAAAAAAAAAAAAAAAAAAAAAAAAAAAGAAGACATGAAAAACTCATGCTTTGAAAGGTCCTGGTCACTGGCATGGAGGTTTTTCTCTTCTGATGATGTTCCTCTCTGATTTGTTTCTATAAGTTTAGGCAGCTCTCTGCTGGTACAGCTGCTGCCGGAGTCCTGCCAGAGGAGCCATAATTTCTTAATAGCCTCCACCAATGAGTTGTCATGTTAACAAAACAGAAGAGAAAACGTAGTTGCAGAGCAGGCAGATGTAACCTCAGGCTAAGGAGGCAGCCACTCATAGCACCTTCTCTAACGTGGCCCCAGAGGAAACCCGGAACTGGTGCACCCAGGAGCAGGTGGGATGTGACCCTCCCTCCTGAAACCACCAAGTTTCTGTCCACCTACTTAGATTTGTAAAGCCAAGCTTCAGCTGTGCACTGAGGCAGGCAACAAACCCAGGAGATTTCACGTGTCCCATTCACTTCTGAAGAGGGGGCTGACAGTAATGCATTGACAAGCCAGACCATCAGCTATTCAAGATGATCAAGAGCAGTGACATTTCCACATTTTCAGAGCTCTCAACAAACATAGTTAATTAAGTCTTGCATCATCTCTGCAGTTAGACACAAGTAAGTATTCATCTCCCCTTTTGACAGAGAAGGAAGCTGAATTCTGGGGGGTATTTAGGGCCACGGAGTGAGTCACTGGCAGAGCCAGAGATATTTTAAGAGCTGTAAGCTCCAAGATCACTGCCTTTTCATTTAAGTTATTAGACTCAAAAATGCCTTCTTCTCCATGTGAATTATAAGGAAGATATCCTCCCATTATCAGTAAGAACTGGATGACCTCTTCCTCGCTGTGACACTAATCCTGGAAATATTGTGACTTATTAGCAGTACACAGAATATTTCTCATTGCATGTACTATTCAGGTAGGAAAAACAAGAGGTGATAGGAAGGCCCTGGGTCTCCTAGGCATGGCTGGCATACAAAACAGGGAGCATTCATAAAGTGCCCTGCTTTCCTGTCAGCCCCTTCTCTGGCTGCCTCCTGCCCTGCAGACAGTAGTATCTGTGGCTCAAGATGAGCAGCTGCACTGGGTGCATTTCAAAGTCTATAGAAATAATTCCTGCCACGTAAGTATTACAAGAAGACACAACAGGTGGATGAAAGAGAGAACTGTAGAAGTTATCAGTGAAATCAGCCTCTCTCAGGCCTTTTTTTCAACTTGAAAAAAAACCCAAGCCCATTTCCAAATATAACATGGACACACAATTTCATTCAAATTTACTAAATGTATGTCTTAATTAGGATTCAGAGTAATCTAATGTACACGCAATTATTTACGGACAAAGCAGTAGGTGTGTGCATGGGCGTCTGAAGGCAATGACTTCTCAAAGCAAGTGTTGCCTAAACTAACCTGCCCCAACTTGTAAGCTCTTCCAAAGCAGAGCAGTGGGCCAGCTTGCTGGGTGTAGCACAACAGGAGAGTGCAAGTCAGAGACTGGAAAGGGGACAGGAGGATCACTTTTCGATCACTCTGATCTTGAGGTTATTTTCCAGATCTCCTTTTTCTTTTGGCTGTGGGAATGTCTCAGTGCTATAAACCCAAAACGTGCTCAGGAGCAGCATCCTGGGAAGGCATCTCCCTAAGCATTTCCAGGTATCTCTGCTCTGTCTCCCTGACTTGCTCAGGAGCAGCAGGTAACAAAGAATCAACAGTACTCAGGACCAAAATTCTTACAAGACATTCTTCCCAAAGAAGAGCATTTCCAGGAGGAAATAAATCAACTTTGTGGAGAAATGGAGGAGCTATATTGTATTAGATTACATGGTTTAATGTAAGTTGAGAGATTTTGCTTCAGAAAAATTTTGCCGTCTTTTTTTTCCTGGAGAAATAAAAAGTACACAGGAAATTCTGAAAAAACTGATCAGCACACTTGCTAGCAAGCCATAACACAACTTGACATTTTTACTTTAATAAAGTACTATAAACTTTTGGAACTACTAAATATTACAGATAAATGCACGTGCTGACAATTACATTTCTGTATTTAGAACACTTATCTAAGCTGGGCATCGCTCTCATCAGCTGAATTTCATCAATGGTTGTGATCTGGTATATTACTAGTTCTAAGCTTGCCAATTCAGAACTCTAGGTGCAATTCTGTTCCCAGTAGCACCATCTCTATATCTGTATTGCAATTCAGCTCCTTGTTTACCAGGTTAATACCAGGAGTGCAAGCAAAGCATGGCCCAGGCTACAAGAACACATAATACATGATTCTATTAATTCAACCTAGATTCAAATACAATAAACAGTAAAATAATATTTCTTGGTCAAAAACCACCTTTGACTACCAAGTTATATTCATGAACCTGTTGCACAAACGTCCTTTCTGTTAACATTTAAATAGCAATTTTATGCTGGATCCTCACCCTCCAATCCACATGTTTTGCTCACTCCTCTTTTGTTAACTCATAAGCACTTTGGAAATACATTGCTGCCACAAGTCAGACTAAGCCAACACATATGCAGTAGGACATAAAACCTGCCATACTGTGTCAAGAATCATGATCTATCTAGCTCACTACTGTAACCTCAGAAATAGGAGCAGATGTTTTTAGGAAGGCTACAGAAGACAGAATATTTCTAATGTGAATCTCCACATGGTATTTCTTCACAGCTTCCAGCATGACATTAAATATTTATATGACTGATGTAATATTACATATTTCCATGTTTCCAGATCTCACAGTGCTAGAGGATAAAAAGAAACTTCTAGTGCAGACTTAAAACCTCCAGGCTAATCAGAATTGGCCCATCTGCTGTCATTCTCATCACCAAACTCTGTACTGTCACACTCATTTTCTTTAGTCCATTAAAGTGATTTTATTAAGAAACTGGATAAATCTCCATAAAACACTGGGAAAACCACAGTAAAGAGGGCACAGTCACAGTTACTGCATTATTTATACGTATAAACCTCCCAGCTAACACTGCACATAGACATCTCTTTCCAAGTATCAGCCCAGTGACCTGCTCAAGGGCCCCAGAGGTGAAATCCTTGGCTGGTTTTTTATTCAGCCCTTTGTCAAAGTTTGTGTTGCTGTCTCAGGGCACTTTAGCCTGTGGGCATAAGTCTGTCTTGCATTCAAGAAAATACTGTCAACCCCATGGAGGAAAACAAAGGAATTGGGCCAGTGTATAACCATGTATTTGTTAGCAATGGCACATTTTTAGGAACATGCTAGGTTGCTGCAGCACATCCCGAATCCCAGTAATTAATAGAGCTACAGTGAAGGGGAATTGCAAATCACATTTTCCAAGCCCCCTGTTTTCCTTTGTGGGAGCAATGCTTGCAGCTCCACCCAGTAGCAAAGTGCAAGCACATGACACAGTGACAACCTCGCTGCCACCAGATGCTGGGTCAAAAGCTTGATGCTACCAGAATGGCTCAGCTCCTCCAGGGTGAGGGGGACATCCCATGCCTCCCTATTCCATAAAAACAGATACTGAAATTACCTCCTAAAGAAATGAAAGAATGAAATGAAGCAGCTCCTGTCTTCCGAGCTATCTAAAATTTTCTAACATTGCCCATTACTCTATAAAACCTCAGACAGACCCTGATTGAACACCAATGACTTGCTGTATATAAAAGTTGGTAAAGTTTTACAAGTTTTAAAATCAGACTGAAACAAACACTTTTCCGAAACTAATGGCAAGTCCTACCTTTCTGTGGGGATTTGTCTCTAAAAGAGGATGCCATGTGCACACTTTTCTTGGTACAGATGGTCAGGTGGTTTCTTTACCCAGCTGAGTTTTCTTTCTTAGCGTTTCACATGTATCACCACTCTCTCTACAGCCTGTCTCTCATTTCAGCAAATGGGCTTTCTTAAAAAGGTTTTCTCCTTTGCAGATTCTGTTACCAGGAAAAGATTTCCATCATGCTGCTAATATCCTAGCTCATCTGGAGATCTTCTAAAAGATAGTTTTCCCCCTCTGTCTCACGCAGCAGGGCCTAATGTCTCCTCTGTCACTATTACTTGTCACAGCTTACTGCACACTCTGCTGTAAGTCATAGTCTGATGAAACACAAAAATATTCCTTCATCTGTAGATTTTCTGTGCTTCTACTTTTTACTATTAAGTTTTTTATTTTTCCTGTAAAGTTGCATGTTTCCCCTTGTTTTGCTATGCAGCCCTGCACTCCCAAGGCAAACCAGGACACATCAATTTTCCAGACACACAGCAAGGAGCTTTTGCTGGCAAACACACGGCAAGGGCCTTAGGGGTGATGAATGACAACCTTTGACTGTTTTTCCACCAAAACCTCTTTTGAATTGGACAGGATTGTGTCTTTATGATATTCTCACGTAGTCAGAACCAGCAGCAACAGTGGGCACTGGGAGGAATCTGGAATGGATTAACAAGCCCCAGCAGTACTGGTTTAAAAGAAACAAGAAGAGTTTGGATGGACACCGTGGCAGCCCAAGGCCAGGACAGTGCCCAGGAACTGCCAAAGCTGCTCCCCAGCCCCACCCTGCCTAGGGCTGACTTGGAACACTGGGAGCAGAGAAAAGGAAGAGATCTGGCACAGGAAGCTTGGGAACTCACAGGTTCCTTGTATTCTCAGCTGCATCTGTCCTGCCAAGCACAGAGTATCTGATGATCATTGACCAAAAAAATTCTCAGGAACTTCTTAAAAAAATTCCAGCTTTTAGTTAATACTGCAAAGGTTTTAAAAAACTTGACAGAAGCAGAGCATGGACATTACAGTAGTCTTCTTTCAGAATAAAACCAAGAAATTACTAAATTCCTTTTAGGAACAAATTAGCCCAAATGAGAAAAATTACTGTATCAGGCAGTTGTTGTACTGTTTGTAAATTTAACAGTGTAGGTGGTGGTGAGGAACACTATAGAAAGGAGGTGAAATCTATGGCTTTGTGGGAATGTTCTGGGAAAAGCAAAAAGGCAGCAAAAAGGCCAAAATGAAACAAGATCAAAGCTCTTTACTTAAAACATACAAAATGCAACAAAATTCCATATTGACCAGTGGGCTGGGAGGACAAATACTGAGGTTGTGAAAAGGAACCACCTCCTGTTGTTTCATCCTTAGTGTCTTCCAGACAACATAGTTTGAGATATTATTTCCATAAACATAAAATAGTATCACAAATCTATGTAATGTGTTTTACTTTTCAATAAAAGCAGTAAGATTAAGTAAATATAGAATATATATAGCATGTCTAAAATATATTAAAAGAATATATATACATAAATATATATTAAAAATATAAAACATATAAATATAAAAACCAAACCAAAAGTAATAAAACTAAGGATCTGGGTATTGACTATGCACTTCATGGGGTACTAAATAAATTAAGCTAATTTCCCCCTTGTCCACTGGAAATAACCCCCAAATTCCATATAGTAGTAAAAATATCTCCAATCAATACTATCTGAAACAAAACTCTTGATTAGTTCATGTAATTTCAGAAAGGTTTGCAGCCAGACTATGAGCACAGCAACATTAATGTGTATCTGGAGAACCCCATTAGAACTGACAGATTTCCCAGCCTCACATCTCTAACATCCTGGTGGTTATTGTTTGTTGGACTTGGGGATTTTTTTTGCCCACAAAGCAGTAGCAGAGATAAATGAATCCCCTAGGCCCTTTTTCTTGGGTAAAAGCTACCCTTCAAAGAATTTGCATTATTCTCAGAATGCTGCACTGTCCTTCTCCCATGTCCAGCTCCTGCAGTAGCCTGACCCTGCCCATCCTTGGTTGCTGGTGAAACCGTCTCCCCATCCACCCCCTCAATACATCACCACCAGATGACATATTTACATATATCATGTAAAAAACAAACAGTGACACACACAAACATTTCTGCTTCTACCCTGAGTCTGATATCTCAGTATGAAGACACACCTGGTCTGAAAGACACAGCTGAAGGAAGGACAGAGGTTGATCTGGTGCTGCTGCTAAGTGAACTCCATGTCACCTTTTCATGGCAGGATACTCAGTACTGATCCTCAGATATCTCAGATATAATCCTTTTAATTAATCTCAGAGAACAATGCATTATTTGGTTAAAATAAACATGCAAAACCCACAGTAATTTGACATTAAGACAATTTTATATATAGACACAAATATTTTCCTAAATATTTCTTTCTAAAGGAAATATCACAGTCACCTGAGCCTTTGAAACAAAACTTCTGCATGAAACTTGCTTTTCACAGCTACTCCCTTGCCAATAAATTTCACAGGGACCTCAGCAAGCACCAGCTGCTCCCTTCAACTATGTTACAAATATACTATCCAGTGGTGAATAAGCACCATCATCATCCTGCATTCCAGAAACAGACCCCATGGAATGACCCTGGTGAACACAGCAACAGCAGGAAAACTGCTTACAAGGCCTCACCAGGCTGAGTTCTGCTGCTGCCTGCTGCTTTGACAGGCCAGCTGCTGCTTGGAAAGCAGCACAAGACCCCCCTCAGAGTTTAAAAATACAAGAAATAACTTCTAAATGCCTGTGTAGATATCGGTAAGATGTTAAAGCAAACTGCGGGTGAATTTGTTGCATGAGCCCCACGTCTTGATTAAAGAAGAGTTGCTTTGGTTTGCCATGAAAATAAATAAAAAAAAAAAAATAAAAAAAAAGCAGACGTAAATCCATCAAAAGAGCTTTCCTGCCTTTAGCCTGTGACCCCAGGAGCTGTGTCCAGGGAACCTGGTGGAGCAAGGACAGCTACACCACCTGTCCATGTTGAGACAGGTGCTGCTGCTGCCTCTTCTGGGCTCTGCTGGCTGGCTCCAGCCATCATTTCACAGTGAATTCAGCCAAGCACATGTGAAGTGGAGCATGACGGTTCACTGAGACAGATAAGCAGATCAATTATTTAGTGATTCTCTCCTGAAAGGCTTCACTCAGCCTTTGTTGCCCTGGCAGGAAGTCTGCCTCAATCTCTGTAAGGTTTGACTACATGAGCACTATATGTCCACATCTTTAGTAACCAACAAGTCAGAGAGAAGAAAATGTCAGTAATGTGGCACAATATGGAAATACTGGTTTTAAACATGTATAGTATTAAATACAAACTAGAGACACTTCCCAAAACA
Organism: Pycnonotus jocosus; assembly: GCA_013400435.1. Lineage (NCBI taxonomy): Eukaryota > Metazoa > Chordata > Aves > Passeriformes > Pycnonotidae > Pycnonotus > Pycnonotus jocosus. The sequence continues at coordinate 278,089 of VWYP01008646.1, read as the reverse complement.
CTAGGCAACTATTAGAAAACTTAATTAAGAAATATTTTTAATTATTAGTAGTAACATCTTGTGCTACCATTAGTGAGGCTACTAACTATAATTGTTATAACGCTAACATCTTGTAACTACAGTACTAAAAGACAACTTTTAATCTTGAGATACTTATAGTGTATGTCTAAATTCTTTAGGTTTTGTATTTTATTTAACTTAGCAATTAAAACCGACTCACTTTTGAATTTGGTCTCTTATCAAGGCAGTTTCATTCTCTGAATTCAGAAACGGCAGTAGTGTCTGAAAGTCTAAATTTAAAAATGCTTTTGCTAAAGCTTCACCAAAAAATATCAAGGGAACATTCTTGCTGTGCAGTCAGTGAAATTCTTCCCCAACATAAATCAAAGAGCATTATTAGCAAAATATATGGAAGGAAATACAGATGGTCAATGCTAGCTTACAAGAAGCAAACTAAGAAAACAGCATCACACACAATAGCGTGGAATCAGACTTTCTCCCTCTCAAGCCTGTAATTCCTCATCTTGCATGAGGAAGGTGTTCCTTCCTGAAATTTGAAAACTAGATGAAGAGAGAATCATAGCTATTTTTGCTACATGCTTTAAGAAGGCATAAGGATTGAATCTAGTTAGGTAGTTTCCTTTAATATGTTTCTCACAACAATACATGGGTTTCTTACTGCTCTACAGTGCTTTAACCACTTGCTTGAGCTGCTAGGGCTTTCTTTCATGCAAGACATACTTTCACCTGCAATATGCATCCCATATGAATAGATTCTACTTAATGAAGTTTAAAAACTCCTTTGAAAAGATACACATGCCACATTTAGTACAGTGACCTTCTGTGCACTATGATTATTATTTCAAATTGTTTTTCTTTGTCTTGGTTTTGCTCAGGTTGAGATGAGGAGCTCCTTGTCCCAAAGCACACCCAGCGCAGAGATGTGGCCATGGGGGACAGAGATGGGCAGACAGGGCTAGGCTGGAATTTTTAATGGAGCTCTTAATGCAGACAGGGTTGGAGCTCTGCAAATAAGTGCTGGGACACAGCATTTTAGAAAAACAAAATTATCTTCATAAAACTAAGGAAACCATGAAGGCAGAAAATTTTTTAGACAAGGTGAGAGCTGGGGATGACATAAAGCCCAAGGGGGTGAAGAGGAAATAGGAAGGGCTCCCACCACTAGGCACAATGGCTCAAAACCACTACAAGAACTTTTCTTTCTGCAGTGAACAAAGTTTTTCCTTCTAATCCTTCAGGCTCCCAGTCAGATGTGGGGACAGCTGCTCATGCTATGATGCAGGGTCAAAAGAATTTTAAATATGTCTTTTTTTTCAACTCCGAAAAAAGCCCCTGCTCTTGAAGGAGCTTTCCTTTCTGGACACCTGAAACAGTTGGTTGCTACACAGTTTGCACAGCTGTGAAGGTCTCAATTTTAAACACGTTTTAGATAACTACCCACTCTGAGGGGGCAGAAATAGAGGAAGCAAAGGATTTTGAAGAAAACAAATGATAAACTTCAGCTTCTACTTCTCACGTCTTCTTACAACAGTATTTTGGCTTAAATACCACTAAAGCTGACAGGCATTAATGCTACCTTCACGTCAGAGCATGAGAAATATAAGAAGTAATTCGGCTCATTCTCTAGCAAACACCACCCACATACAATAAGAAAATTCCCATTAACAGGACACTTCTGTTTGTCATATACTGCCTCAAACTGGCAGTCACATGGAAGAGAAATACAGCCTATTAGGGAAGAAAGGCATCCTTGACAGATCTTTCTCCAGAATCCAATCTCAGAGCTTTCAAGCAAACACTTAAATTTTAAAAAAAAAAAAAAAAAAGAAAAAAAAAAAAAAAAAAAAAAAAAAAAAAAAAAAAAAGAAAAAAAAGAGAAAAGGATCAGAGGACAGAATACAACCACATCTTGCCAGAATCAGAAATGCAAAAGCTACCAGCCTGTTCTCAGGTCTACAAGAAATATTCCTAATTCCTCAGCCATCAGACTTTATAGCCAGCATGTGATGCACATCGTGCAGCATGCCAGAGGTCCTTGGAGAGCACATATAGGGGTGAAACCTTTCAACCTCTACATACTAAAACAAACTCATGAGAATAATAAATATAAAGCACAGTTGTCATTTACCTCTATCCAAGACATATTGCAAAGCAATAACTTCTTCTCACATCTGACTCTGAACTCTGAAGGGAGACTTACAAAACATTTAGGTTTAAATATGACTACAATATGATGTAGTATTGAATAGTACAGAATAAAGAGGGACATCAAGTTTATCTTCATTGCAATTCTCTCAGCATCTCATCTCCTGCTGCCTTGTTCCTGTGCTGCAAATACTTTTTCTTAAATTCAATCTGTCAACTCTCCTGGTACTGAAACTCCCTGGTAACATCACTTCTCCAATGAATGGACTAATTCATTAACATAATTACAGATTACTTTTTCTTTTGTTTGGTTACTTCAAAATGACTTGCAGGACACTTTGCTGGCTTTACATTATAGTCCCATTCTGAGGGAACAGTCAGTGCAGGGATGGGGTGAGGAGTGAGAAGCTCTAGAAGGGTGAAGGACTCCTAGACCTGTTTTGCTGCTCCAACAGATATATCAGCAGCCTGGGAATAATGGTTTTCCAGAGTTATCTGCATCAAACTTGCTGAAATGTACACAAACTGGAAAGCATGACCACATTTCATACCAGCTGATCTAATCATTCTTATTTCTTGCAGTTACAAACCTTCCTTCTTTTAGAAGCCTAATTATCAGAGTTACAACACAAGTGGAATAAAATAGTGAAAAATAAAAGTACATTGCACAGGCACCAGAAAATAAGCAGTGGGCTCCATCGGTGGCGTGTCAGGGAGAAGGGAACAGAGAGTCCCAGCTGGGCAGCTGCCTGTTGGCACTCTATTCCTACCCTGTTCAGGGAAAGAACCTGATGGATATTCTCAAATTTTTGACCCCATACACACTCATACAAAAGACCCCGTCTGCTAGTTAGTGCATACCACAGTACACTGGGATATACAAAATACAGCCATGGAATCTAGCCAAACTATTAAGGTGACTCAGTCCCTGCTCAGAAACACTGACAGCCTCAGACATGAGCACTATGAATGGAAGCTTCCATACTTCAACTTCTGCCCACATTTCAGCTGCCATGCCTCTCATAAAGGCCAGATCAAACTGGAATTTACCTGAACGCTGCCCGTCTTTTCTTTTCTACCTGCACTACTTATTTTAAAAATTCTTGACAAAATTATTTTCAAAATTTTTGACAACCACCCCTGCTTTGAACTGTGATACACACTGAAAAATGTGTTTTACATAACAAGTAATGGAACAAGGCATCAGTGAGGGGTTTCTCTGACAATCATCACCTCTTCTAAATGAGAAGCTGAAGATACTCTCTAGAGCATTGCCAACAAAGGCCACATCATGAGTAGAGTGACAGCTGGAATTCCCGTGGCAGTTCTATTTTGAAAACCTGTCTGATGGGAATGCCTCTGCTGCTTCCAGCACAGGCTGCTGCTGCTGCTTAGGCTAGGCAAAAAAACACAAACAAACAACAACAAAAAAACCCACAAAAAACAAAAACACCCAACCCAAAAACCAATAAAATGCAAAATAATTTTTCAGAAAAGCCAAACTTCAAAAAACACTTTCAGGGTTTTTTTTCCCTGTTTTAAAGCACTGAAGACAGATGTCATTTTATTTGACTTCCTTCATTTGTACTTGTTGTTATGGAATACTTCTGCTTAGGTACAAATCTCAGAGTCAGGTCCCTACTGTGTAATAGGCCCCAAAAATACATGCAATACACAATCCCGATTGCCCAAACTGACTCTTTAAGATAAAAGATTTGAGGAGAGTGACTGAGTATTTAAATAATCATTATCTCCTTACCCATCTAAACCATAAAAAGTAGATTCTTTCATTTGTCCTACATTATGATTATTAATTCTTTTTATACAAAGATACATATTTTGGGGAGAGGGTTTTCATCTTGCTGATGAACTGGGGAAGGGATCTTTGCATATATGGCAAATATATGAGCAAATATGAAACAAATGTGTGTATATATATACATACACACGTCTCTATATTTTAAAAAAAGGCAAGTGGGTGGAAAATGAAAGTATCATTGGTAAAATGGTTATGGGTTAGGACAGGAGAAGACAACAGAGAGGAGCAGAACTCTGAAGGCATTTGAGGTGAAGACAAGAAGCTCAATCTTTGTATGCTGAAATGAGAACTAAATATTAAGAAGGAACATGCCCAAAGTGACAGGCAAGGAGACAAGCTTAGAAACTATGCACCATGAGGACTGTGCAAGGCCTCCATCAGTCAGTGGAGGTTGAAGGTAAAGTTCAACAGCAGAGTTCCAGCTGGGCTGATAATCCTCATGTGAAGACATTCTTCCAGTTTGTCACATTCTCATTGCTTTCTGCTGCCCCTTGCTTTGCCTTGGCTCTAGTGCTTGCTGGACCCCACAGTCAGAGTGTTCAACTCACTAAACAGGCAGCAAATGAATCCAGCAGCAAGCAGTAGAGAGCTTTCTGTCAGGCTGAACCCAGGGTCTAGCAGGTGACAGAATGGATCAAGCAAGGGGAAGGAATCAAGGTGGGAGCAGGCAGGGGAAAAACAACTCCATTTTGGTGCTGGAGAAAGGTAAGACTAACTTAGGAGTCAGACATAATTCTATCCTGAGGGGAGGAAGGTTACAGGACTTAAGACAAGGTGCTCAGATAAAGATTTTGGTAGTTGGAGCACAAAGAAAAGAAGGAAATTTGTACATGTCCACCAAATTAATTGATACATGATTGGTGTATAACTTCAAGTGCAGCAAGAAGACAAAGATCACACCTGGGTTTAGACTCCTGAAACAAAGCTGACAGCAGCAGAGATGCCAACAGCAGCAGCTTAGTTTTGGCTCTCAAATTTGAGTAATAGTAAGAGATTAAAAGAAGCCAGAGGGAGAACTTGGGGTAACTTATAAAGAGATGATTAGTGAAAGTTGTGATTAGCATAGGGAAAAGAAAGATGATCATGAGATAATCAGGAACTGGTTTTTCTGACTGCTTTTACATTGTCTGTCACTTCAACACCTCAGCTGGAAATCAGAGGCGGACTTGGTTGGAAATGAAACCACAATGGACAAGATTCCTACTTCTATGGGTTGCAGCACCACACAGAACAAAATACGAACTTTGTGTGTATCAATTGAAGGTATTCCTAGAACAGTAGATAATCTGGAGCAAAGGAGGTGTGCACCTGGATATTTGTTTACTACTTGTTCTGAAGTGTGAGTGCACCAGTGTACCAGTGTAGACCAGAATTATTAACTGCTGATCAATCAGACCAGGTTGTGATGAACTCAAGCCCATAGCCAGCTGCCACCAGCAACACCACCTTGCTGGTATTTTGTCTCTTACTGCCAGGCAGCACCAAGTACCCAACACAGTGTGGACCTTGGATTTAAACAGAAGACATCAGCTACCAAGTGTAGCTTTAAGAGTCTCCTCTAGAGAAGTCCAGTTCCAAATTGAGCTTCCCTTGACTTACACCCTGCACACAGCAACTGGTGAACCACAGCTCTTGGTTACCCACACACAGCATGTGGCAGACCTGGAAAAAGTTAGAGTCTAGAGACAGAATGATACAAATTATATGAAAATAAATTATCTGGCTGAAAACATGCTTACCTTCAAACTAATCACAAATCTACATTTGAGTATTTTGAATAAAGGTTTTCAGCATATCAGGATCATGATGAGCTGAATGGCAACTTCGGGGTTTCTGCTGAGGAATTCCAGACGATCTCATGGAGCATGCCTGCAGGGGCAGCAAGTGAATTACAGCAAAATCTACTTTCCATTTGTATTTGATATAAGATCTTTTTATGACTTCTGAGACTTCAGTGTTGCATAAACAGAATGACACCAGCAGAGAGAATTCAAAAACCCAATATTTTTGAGTAATCACTGAACCTGTACTACCTAACTGCAGACAGGTTTTATGGTTTATTTGTTTGTGTGACTATATCCAAGAGGTCTCATCTCCCACAGGAGGGTTGCCCTACTATACCTTATCTGCTGTAAGTTTTTCTTGTTTGCTTACTGTAGTGCTTTCAGGTGTTGTTTTTGTGTTCTTTTGTTTTTCAAACACAGAGAACATCTTGGTTTGCCTTTGAATACAGCTCACTTTCCTTTGCACAAAAACAGACAACATCCACCTTTCTCAAAGAATGGAGTATCAGATGCTGCTAATCTGAATTGCCTCTGAAGGGTCAGTCCCAGATGCTCCTGGTGCCAAACTTGTGCTGGTGAGGAGCCTGTGCTTCCCTGTCAGTGAGCAGGATGCACTGCAGATAGAAATACTTCTGACAGTAAGATATGGATCAGAAAGGTCGATGTCCCTCCACCACATTGCATCACTTCAGCCTAGAGTAAAACCCGATAGCTCAGTGATAATCCTACTGAGATTTTAGGGGCCTGCTTAAGCAGGTTTGTGAAGATTTTTAGGAATGTCCAGCTCATGTTTTCTTGGTTTTTTGGATTATTTTTAAGCTATTTGGACTAAGCATGAACCTCAGCCTGTGGCTGTGCAGCAAAACAAGAAAATAAGGCAAAGAGTAGCAGGTGGGCGGTGAGGAGGAATTAAAGCAATGGTTCAGTGACTGAGCAATCTCATTTCTTGGCCTTAAATCTGTTTTTGTTATGTCAACTTGTCTGATATAATTGTATGAAGAATAATAAAGTGTGTGAGAAAGTCAGAGCTCTGCAGGATACACAAAGGTCTCACAAGGTGATTGATCATGGCATATGTTAAATCTCTGGGCAGCAAGTCCATGTGCTTTCCATGAGCTTCAGAGGAAAAGAGTAGGGAGTGGAGTCTATGATATGCATCTACAACAGTCTCACTGATTACTACTTCAAAACCGGAAAAACAGCAGGCCAAAAACTGTGAAGATGAATAGAAACTTTTTACCATATTGATTCAAACTGCTGTTGCTAGAGAATCAATTTGAAAAAAAAAAAAAAAAAAGAGTAATTTTCCTCACTCATCTTCAAAAATTTGGAATAATTTTAATCCTTTCAGTAATACATTCAGCTGACTTTAAAACTATGCATCATGTCTATTTTTGACAGCCAAAAGACAAGCCAGATCTTCTCAAAAGTTATTTTCAGGAATTTATAGTTAATTGGTCCAGTACTCACAAACTAAATAATGTGCAAGGGGAAATAACACAAATGGGAGCCTTAAACATAGAGATTTGAAGTTCAATCTGCATAAATGTCTCACCCCACATCACCTGGGGGCTTGAATTCCTGCAGGGAGGGCACTGGAGGTGCAGCAGTACTGGGAACAGGCTCCTGCAACACGCACCAGCACAGCACTGCAGGGACTAACCTCAATTTTCATCCTGGATTTCTGCTGTCATACCAAAGGCATTTTACTCTGGAGATTAGTCAGCTCACTCTACACATTTCCCTGCTAATTTTGGCATCTATTGACCAGGCAGAAAGTGTTCTCCACCAGGAAAAGGAGAAATAAACATTTGCTTTCCAGGACAGCAGGTTAGTCTTTACTTCTCCTTGCCTGATTTCCAGACTGAGCAATGTAACACTGCCTGTGGGAGTGAGCACTGAGTGCCAGTAGATTGTGACAACAGTTCAGTGCACATGCTCTGCTGAAACCTTCCTTACACAGGGTAATTTTTCCAGGTATCAATCTCCACTGGTATGTTATTACCTGCTGCCACCAACTACAAAAGCTCATTGCACTCTTTGAGGACAGCTTTTAACTCATGACAAGTATAGGTTTGGTTTGGCTTCTTGTGGTTTATTTCTCTCAGACTTGGGTGTACTTACACTGCCTATGCATTTATACACTTCCCCTTACTGCTAAAATCAATACCTTTCTATTGCAACACTATGAGCACCATCAGTCCCATAAAAGAGGTATTTTAAATCTCTAAAGGCTTCATTGAGAAAAGCCCTCTGTGTATTCATGCCCATGGGAAGGACAGTGCTTTTCTCAAGGTGCCATTTTCAGATGCCTGTACAATCTTCATTTCTGAAAGGTGGCAGAGTGAATAAAATGTAACTGTACTGTCACAAAAAAGGACAAATGCAAGTAGAACTGAGATTTCACAACCACATGGTGATCTTGTCACAGGATTCCTAAGGCAACAAATGCTTATTATCTCACTAAAGTAACATTCACTGAAGAGTCCCAAGCCTTCCTTACACTACACTAGGTGTCTTTGCACCAGGCACAGTATTAGCTAATTATTTATAAAAACTGTGTGAATACTGGCTTTTCTTCTCAATAACCCTGAGCTGAGCAGATAACATTACTCACTCTGAGTGAGTCTGTGAAGCAGAGAATGACAAATGCCAAAACTGCTGAGAATATGTTGATTTTTAGACTCCCAACAAGAAATTCAAGCATCTCACTGCCACTGAATTTTGCACTTCACAGAGAATTTTCCCAGGGACTGCAGCACTTTGTGTGAGTTCCCAGTATCTCTGTTACAAGGGTTCAAATCTGGACATTCCAAAACAGTTTCACTTTGAGACAATTGCCTGGGATTTTACCATTGTAGTTGCATAACAACAATCACACATATTTGAAATATTAAAAACAGACCTTCCAATTCAGCTCTTCCCATTGTGAAAACAGATTAACAATACAGATTTGACAGATTTTTCCTTCATCCTGGGCAGTGTGATGTAGCCATGCTATCAGCCCTCACTTTCCATGAATTTATGTCCACCTCTACACTCTACCACCCTATTTTCCCCATGGAGATAGAAACATGAGTCCCAGTAGGCAGGACAGAAAGCTGAAGGCTGTCGATGCACACATTGCTTTGTAACAATAATGTAAACAGCTCTTTGTAGCTTATTTTGGAAAACAAGATGAAAGTCTGACCTCAGCAAGTTAAATTTACTTTTGCATCTTCTAAAGTACAAAAACAGATCTCCCAGAAGTGCTTTGGCATGAATAAGGGTTTTTTTAAAATGAGTTTTGTTCCCCTGAGATGAATATCTCATTTTAAAAATAAATATAACTAAAGCCAGCAAAACAAATCATTATTATAACATGACAGGAAAAGAAAACAAGGTTCTATGATATGAAGAACATGCAAAGTTGCCCTGGAAAATAAGTTACCAACTTAAGGAAGATTAAATAATTTTCTGGAGGTGAGAGAACACTTAAGAGTGGTTGCACAAGGTCCCTCTAAGGTCCCTCTATAACCCAGTACCTTCACTCCTTAAGCACTAGCCCAGATTGGAGTGTGAGAACATGTACTTCTGCCAATATTCTCCCTGTCTCCAAGCATTTTCAGGGATTTCTTGGCTAGATGTGGCTTCTTTGGTATTATTAGCCCTTCACAGAGCTCCATAAACTTGTCTGGTCTCCTCCTGAGCCACAACTGCTTTCAGCAGTCACAACATCCTTTAGGCAAAGTGTCTAACCACTCAATTACCCATCCTATGAAAATCCACTTTACTATTTATTGCTTTTAGCCTGGCTCCTGCTAGCTTCATTTGGTGTCCCATAGTTTTTGTTGAAAAGAACTTAATCCCTGCTCATCATTTCCGCACCATTCACAGCTACGACCTTTATGAAGTTCTCTTCTGCTCCCACCTCTTCCCTAATTTCTGTCTACAGATCTGTCCTTCTCACTCCAGAGCCATGGGCAGATACAATATGGTGTCTCTCCAGCACAGCAAGGCTTGGTCAGGCAGGTTCTATACCTGGCACAGCAGGTGTTTCTTTTTCATTATCAACCAGCCCTTTAAAGGATAAGAGTTTATGAGCAGTGCCTTGCCCTAATTGCATTATTCCATTAGCTCAAAGAACAGAGCTTTATCTTACAGTAATCGAGGCAGCAGCAGCGGCCTGAGCTTTGTGAAGGATTACTGTCTTGAGCCCTGGGAGGAGCATGCTGCGTCTGTCAGCTCATGCCCTCTTCTACATGTCCCACCCCCACAACCAAAGCCAATCACAATAAGCCCCCTCTTCTTACAGCATCTTGATAATTGATTTCCCACAGCTGCTCCTGGGTCTTGTTTCAATCATAAACATTCCCAAATGCTCAGAGAAATTGCAAGGTCTCTTCCAAGTTTTGGGCCCAGCCTTGTTTTTGCCCTCATAGCATTCCTCATAGCCAAGCTTCCAGCACAGCATTCATCTACACAAATGCAGGTATCTATGCGTAACCCATTCATTCAGCACTCCTCTCACCGTGGTAGAGATCCATTCATCTCTGGAGCATCATCTGGTAGCATCTCTGGAGCATTTATTCTCTGAAAGCAGCCAGAGCAGCTCAGAGGAAACAAAGTACCTGCTTTTTCCTATTGACTGGGCAAGGACAGAAGATGAGTAACTCAGGTGCAAACCTTTACACTCTAGACTTCTGAAGTTAGACATCTCTTGACATCAAAAAAGGATTATACATGCTGCTAAAATAATGGAAATTTTTTTTCTAGATAAAAGGATATATTAATTCAACAAACACAAATTTTAACAATTCCTATACATTGTGTTTCAAAGTTTGTTATTAAATGCAAAACTGTTTATGATTATAAGCTGTTTACTCAATAAAACAAAACCTAAATAATTAAAGGAGAGGCTTTTGCTTTCAATAGAGATTTAGAAAATAATTGAGTTCTCTAAAATAACTGCAACTATTCTGCAGCCCATTTAGAAAGACACAAACAAGGGTAATTTTATTTAAGACAATGAATCTAATTTCTTTTTGATCTTGCAGGTAAAATCTGCAAAGGACAAAGAATAAAGCTTCTCAGAGCTCTGTGGGTGTTCTCCTGCAGCATCTCAGTCAAAATGTATTACAAATGGTAGAGGTCTAGCTCACTGAACTCTGCCAAACGCCTCTCTTGAGTTGCATCCTTACTGTTTGCTACATTCTAGGTCTAAGTATCCAGAAGATTGGAATGCTGTTGCATAGTTAGAAATCATGGTGAGGAAGGTTTTCCTCACGTTCAGTTTGAAATTTCTTTTGGTTGACCCATACATCCCTTATTGTAGCTTTTTTTTATGTCCCCAGATTGTTTATATGTTATGCCCCCCCCCCCACCTCCCCTCCTTGTTCATATTTATCCTCCAAATATTTTTAAATCAAAGTATATCCCTCAAAACACTGAGGTGCTCAAGGAGACTCTCTACAGTTCTACAGCTCTTCTACCAAGTAGGTCAGGGCTCGGGAACCAGCCTCTCACATTCCTGTAGCTGACAATTCCGGCAGCAGAGCCATGAGGAGCTCTTCCTGGCAAGGCTGCACCAAAGGAGAAATCCAACCCACAGCTGAGCCAGGGAGAGAGCTTTGGCTCACATTAATGGTACGTTACCAGTGGTTCCAAAACCAGGATGGGCTCAGGTACCACCATGGACTCTTCATCCACAGTAAGAACTAACATACAACACAGTGCCTAGGGTTTTTGCATGGTGGCAGAAGATCCAAGAGGCCAAGCCTGAATCATTGCCACCTTCTCCACCTGGGCTTCCTTCATGCTTCCTTCCTCCATGCCACCTTCTTCCACCATGGCTTCCTTCTGCTCCTGGAAACATCCAGAGGAGTAAAGACACTCAGGGATTGCCACCATGCTCCAAGCACCAGCAGGTATGTGGCAGAGCAAGGTCATTCATTATTGCAGTACCTGATAGATGTTTCTTACCAAATCTTCATGATTTGCCTAGCAAGTTTCAGATTAAAGCCTGGAGGCCAAATTCTCTCCTCTACCTATCCATTTCCTATTGGGAAAGAGAATGCATATGAACCTGGCCTGGCAAGTTTAATGGCATTCATTCTGCCATTCAGCTTCATTCTCTCTATTTTCCCTTTAGCTCCTCTCACCTAGGATTTCACATTCTCATGCAATTTTATGCTTGTTTATTTCATTACATTATACTTCATGTTCTGAGTATAATCACTGGCTTCAGCCCCATAAACTAGAGGCAATTTACACATAATTAAAGTAATTCCTCATCTGTAAGGTGCCACATGGCACAGTGGAGAGCAACTTTAATGGGAACAGCCCAAAATTTAAACCATGCAGTCCCATCCCACTATGTCTTCTCAGATGGGTTCGTACAACTTCAGCAATCCAGTCTCTCACTATGGAACCTACTGTTACTATTGTTACCTGAAAAGGGATGAAGGTGCCTTTGAACAGCTGCTAAAGATAGAAACCAGAAAATAAGATTGTACTACTTAAGACTTTTTAATCTATTTCTAAATCTTTATAGTAATGCTAGCTAGACTCTGGTGAAAATGCACATACTGATGTCTCTTGGTAGTGCTAAAAGCATGTGCACGCAGAAGGCCAGTGCAAGCAAGCAAGATGCCCAAGAAAGAATGCTAATCCTGTGGAATCCACAGCACAGACATGGGTGTAATTGTAGATGACAAGGGATATTTGGGTGGAAAAGCTGAGAAATTAATCTCATGAAGATTAGGAAGAAATGAGCATGAGGTTTCCTAATAACCTGAAGGGAGAAAGAATTGGACAGTGTGACTGGAGAGGGGTAGTGACAAGAGCTGGAAGCTAGCTGGGATCTGCCGTGGAAGGAGAAAGGGACCAATAGACTCATGGCCAGCTCCTCTACAGAGACCTACGAGCAGTCCTGGGATGTTTGCTTTGTTACAGCTTCCATCTAATATCAAACAAATATAACAGGCTGTTCTCCTCCCAGTTCCCTGTGGCATCCCAGTCGAAGACTTTTCTGGCTTCATGTGTGTGTGTTTTTGTTTTAATAATCATATAAGAGGATTTCAGATATTTTTCCTCTGGTGCTTTCACTCCATTTAGCATTGTGAAAATCTCCTCTGCTTTGTAGTTTAGCTCTGCCTAGGGTTTGTATTTCGCACGCTCTGATTGAATGAGGGCACTAATCCAACAATGGGGTTGCCCATGAAAATTTGTTCAACTTTTGCCTCAAGTTATAAAAGAAAAGGAAAACTGCTTCTCATAGAGATGGAGATTGACTTTATTAGGTCAAGGTTCATTAAAAATTAAAATATTGAACCATATTATCAAGCTAAACCCAATAGTGACAAAATCTGTGATCCTGAAAGTTTATGCACAGAGACACCTTACTTTTTTGGACTTCCAGACGTTCCGGATAGGTGATGTCTCACCTCTGTGCATGCCCAGAGCTGCCTCAGTCTCAGCAGGGCCGAACAGCTCAGCACTGCAGCCTGAGCAGGCTCCAGAACCTCATGTCCCCTAAGGGGGTCTGTCTGAAGGGTGTTTTCAGAACACACAACAAGATTAGGTGCTCCATGAAGTGCACTGATGGCAGATATTTCCTTTTAAAATAGAGCCAAAGGAAGCCAGCAACCTTCTCACCTATCCCTTCTATTTAATAGCCTGGGGATGAGAGCACACACCCAGGAAGGAGAAGACCCAGGCTCAGTTCCCTACACTGAGCCTGAGGTAATCCAAAGCAGCCTCTTAGGGCACCTAGCTGAAGGTTCACCTGGGAGTGAAGCCTCTCCAATCTTGCTACTGAAGCTGCTGAACACAAGGGAATTCAGGACCCCACCAGGCCAGACTGAAAGCACACTCACATGTCCTGGCCACCTGGGACAAATTTTAGCTTCTGCTCCCAGATGACTCCTCACACTTCTTCAGATCCACAGCACTGCCTACCACGGTGATGAATCTATGAAGACAAGTATTCTGTAATATAAAAGGTTAAAACATCTAAATCTTCTTACTGTTGGGCTGCCCTATATATTCCAACCAGATTACTACATCCAGGCATCTAAAAATTCTTTCTTAATATTTGTTTCTGCCACAAGAAAATAGGAAAAAACCCACACACCCATAAAGACTTTGGAAAAATAAAGCAAACAGCTTTCAGACAGAAATCTCAAAGCAGTAAGGAGGCATTAAGTGGTGCAGGACCAGCCTTCAAATGACAGGACTTATTATACCCATTTTCTACTGTCACACCTCCCCCCTCCCCTAGTTAGCTGCAGCCTGTTTCAAATGGTAAGACAAGTATAGATTTCTGGCTCGATTCCCAATCTGTTTCTCTGCTTCAGGGCTTCTCCCAGTCTCTCCTGCTCACTTGGAACTCACGTAACAGCATTGCTAAGCCATTTCAAAATGTTGGGAAAGGAAGTTTAGTATCTACACCTGTAACTCTCATTGCTTTCATTATTTCCAGCTTCTTAAGCCAAGTTTAGATCCCCTGTTTAACTCACATGCAACATCCTTAGATGAGTCCTTTACTTTAAATAAGGCTTCTAAAACTCATATCATCAGATAATCCACACAAAACTCAAAGAAAGAAGGTTTTGGATTGACTAAGCAGCCAACAGGAACACAAGGAATGAGGCTATTAATAGAGAAGTAAGTTATGGGGAATCAGACATGAAGTTTCTCATTGGTTACTACTTGTGCTTAAAAACTGCCCATTTGGGGAATTGTAGGGTAGGGATTTTTCCTGCCTGAGACAAAATTATGCACTACACATCAAAACACATAATACAGGCCTGCGCTGTTATCTCTGCATCTGCCTATTCCTCCGTTTCATACACCGTTAAACCCCAAAACTATATCTTTCCCACCTTTCTAGGGCCCTCTTACTCTAACAGTGATTTGTCTGTAGACAGCTTCACGCCTATCCTGTTTCTTAGCCCTTCTCTCTCTCTGGTCTTGGCAAGAGGATGATCAACACCTTTCAAAAGCTGCAGGGCTCCCCCAGCCTCCTGTTACTATAACAAGAAGTAGTTACCTCTACCCAGGATTCCAGTGGAAAGCAAAGTACATTTCTCTACAAGATGTGTTGTCCTTGCGTGTAGGAGGCGCTCGATTAGGATGCAAAGCACTTTCCCCTTTTTCCACTCCCACCCAAATTTGCTAAAAGGTTGCAGCTGTCTCAGCAGAAATGAATCACAGTGGGCCCTCATATTCATTAGAAACATTGAAATCACAGAATATCCTGAGCTGGAAGGGCCCCACAAGGATCACTGAAGTCCAGTTCCTGGCCCTGCACAGGACAACCCCATTACCCAAAATCTTAAGAGCATGGCAGCAGCGGGACTGTCTGCCCCACTTCCAAGTGTGTGTGCACAAGTTTCACTGTTTGTGTCCTGAGCCCTCCAAGCTCTCCTTGCTGGGCCCCGGACAGCTCACTTTGCTGCAGCAACTGCTAAATTCTGAGTCCACAATGGAGAGAGTTTCCTCTCCTAGAACACAGTTAGGAAGAGCTGGCTGCTGCTGCGGGAAGCTGCTGCTGGGACCCGCAGGAGCGAGGAGGCTTCCTCTGCCCAGCTCAGCTGCCGCAGCTACCTCTGCTGGCAGGAGGCTGCAGCGGGGCCTCTGCTCCATGAACAGGCTCAGGCACCTCGAACGCATCGATCTGACCTGACCAGGGAGAAGCAATACAATTCCACGTCTGCATATTGGTCTTCCCAATTAGCAGAATGTATGGCCACACTGGTCCCGCACAGTAGTCACTCGGGTTGGAAAGTCTTTAAACCAGCAGAGATTTTGCTGTAACACTTTAAGGAAAGCACCCACATTTCCCACAGCTACAATTAATTCTGCTGCTCGGAGCTAGCAGGGGAATCACATTACAGTAGTGGCTCCAGGGAAGACGAGAACTGCTACAAGCAGGTTTGATAGCTTTCCGTCATGTTCTCCAAATTTTCCCAATCAGCCAATGTTCCTATTGAGTAAAGAACAATCTCATTGTGCAAAACCAGAACAGTGGAAGGGTATTTCCCCTCCATGCTGCAACATAACCTAAAAATATTGATTTTAGAGCAGTTGTCACCGAATGTAACTGTTCTAAAATTTCTGAAAGCCTTTGTAGTCTCCAGCAGTCTGAATACAGAGATGTTCTGTCACAGTTAATTCCTCCATTACTGCAGGTGATAGCTAGAAAAGGAGTTTGCATTTATGTTGTCCATACTTAAACTAGCACATAGCTAAGTGGAAGTTTTCACAAGCATTTTATACACTCAAAAATGAATAATATATCCCCCAAAGGATTTCTAAGGACAAATAAAAGTTAATTCAAAATACTACTCTCTAGCACATGAAGCACTAAATGCTGGTTTTCAGTGCTCTGTAGGAGAGGTATCAAAACTTTAGTCTGTATGGACAGGGTTTAAGGCGATTTTTAGTTTCTTAATTAAAAAAATAGACACAACCATAGCAAACTCCTGAAGAAAAGTAAGAAAACCAAGCTCCTGGTTTAAGTATCCAGGAGCTCACATAAGTATGCCAGTAATAAAATCCCATTCTAAGGCAGGCTAGGCCAAATCACTTGCTACAGAAGCAGACAGAGGAGTAGAAACTTGTGGTATACCTTTATAGACACAGATTTTAAAAAAAAATGTTAAGGTGCTATGTACAAATGTCATATACAAAATGCAGTATGTAGGCACTATAGTCTAGAAGGTATGGCATGAAAGGAGTTGGTCACAGTGAGGAGGTGAATGCAGTAACAACAGCCACTGCAAAGAGAAACAACATTCCCACATCTGGAGCTCAGCCAGCCAACCACTGCTGCACATGTGCAACAGCACAATGGACATTTTAGACAGTGCAGAAGGGAATTCTGAAGGATGCAAATCTCAGAGTGTATGTAGAGAGGAAATGTAGATTAACTATTCTACAAAAAATACCTTTCTCAAAGCAAACTTCTTGAAGATCTGCTTTTCAAAAGCCTGCATTTTATTTTACAAAAAGATTTATAAATCAACAATCAAAAAAAAAGTCATCAAAGGCAAATCTGAGCATAAAACAGCTATTTTACCTGTCATATTTTCACCTTTGTCATTGTGAATGACTCACATAACCTACAATTTGCTGAGCCACCTCAGCTAATACATGATTAAGAAGTTTATCCCATGCTTCCTGGCATTCTAATGCACAATTTCTGATCTTTGTCCCCTTATTAAGTCCATGCAGATCACAGCCTCCTTTGCCACGTGCCAATCCCCAGGGCCATGTCCCAGGCAGCCCCGCGCGTCCCCGCTGCCGAAAGGGTGACGGCGCTACCGCTCCCAATGGGCTCTGTTGGCAAAGCAAGGCTTGTCCCGACACGCGGCCCTTACGTGCACGGGAGCTCTACCAGGAAGGGAAGGAGCAGATATTCCAGCTCTGCCTGTCAAGTCTGTATTTCAAAGGTTGTGCCTGGGTGTGGGAAAGAATAAGGAGGGTCTGCCAGTCCACATGCAAAACTCTGCACTCTGCTGCCCCAACTGCCAGGCTGTCACTCAGGACCAGAGCACGTCCCCACCCATCCCTCCCCACTGAGTTTATACCAGTCCTGCTCAGTGGCACAAGCTCCATTTCCTTCCCATCTTACCTGCCAAACTACACACGTCCTTTAAAAAACACATTTTAAAAAACTGAATGGCCAATGCTCTTTGAAAGAGAGAGAGCATACAAGACAGGCAAGGCTACTGCCTTGAAGAAAGAGAGTTGAGGAGCAGCTAGTGCAGTTTCTCAATTACAACATTCAAAAATAATAGAATGGTTTTGGTTGGAAAAAACCTTAAAGATCACCTAGTTCCAATCCCACTGCCATGGGTAGGGACACCTTCAACTACACCAGGCTGCTCAGAGCCCCATCTAATGTGGCCTTGAACTCTTCCAGGATGGATGACAAGTATTAATTTGTGGGGTTTTCTCCACGGATAGAGGTTTTTTAATGCTATAGCATATTTTCATGCAGATGGATGGTTTCCTTAGCCCAAAATCAGACTACAGCTGTTCCCAAGAGGAATGTTATGCCTCCTCAAATCTCTTTCACCAGGTGCAGCAGGCACATCTCTGATTCACAGCCATGACTCAGATTTTAAGCAGGGAATGTTCTGTGGGTGTACATCTATTCTCTTCAATTTGTGGCTACAGTAAGGCTTTAGATACACCATTACCAGTACACTGAAACATGTGCCAGCAGACACCCACTTGGGGGAAGAGAGAATTTCACTTGGAATCACTGAGACAAGGCTACAGATGAGATTCACATGACTCCTTTTCATGGCTTCAGATGGCAGCCAGGCAGAACATACGGGCAAACCTGAAAATGTAGTTTTGAAAGCCCAATTTCCAAGTCTTTTTGAGTCACCAGATGGTGAGATGACCCCTAAAATTAAATGTTCAAATATTCATTGCTGCTATCTAGATTACTAGCTATCACTTAAGTCTATTATGAACATCAACCAGCAGAGAGGATGCAGATTGTACACAGAATTACGGCCACTGCCACTTTCCTTCTGCACCGAGAAGCAGATGGCTCTTCAGTTACCAACCCACTGATGGGAACCCAGCCCCAGCTCCCACAGGAATATATTAATGACTAAATTACAAGTTGCTTGTCTAAATTATTGTTTTCTAGTCCTTTGAATATTGCAATGAAAAATACACAAAAAATAAGTGGGAAGCAGGTAAGAGCTCACCTTTTCTGATTTCCCTTCAAGCCAGTTTAAGTTTGTACACATCTGAGAGAGGTGACAGGCCTTGCTTGCCTTATTAATTAAGACTGGGCCACTCTCCTGGTCAAGGAAAGAATCCGAACAGACTCAAAAAGGCCAAGTCTCACGTTTCTTGAATGCCCACTGGCATCACCACTTGTGCCTCTCTAAAAGAGAATAAACCCTGAAGAGAGCATGTGATGTGCTGGATTCTGTGCACTACATCAACTTCCAAAGCGTAAGAATCAAATCGTTCATACCCTCCCACTGACAGCTTCCTCTTCATCAGCTCCAGGCAGCACTCGATGTATCTCACCACTCTGAAGGAGCCAAATGCCTGGCATTTCTTAAAACAAATCTCATAAAACATCCTGAACTGGCTTCAAATATACAGATGAGTGCACAGTATCATGAGTTTCAGACTTTTTTTCTTAATTCTCTCAAACTAAGGTTTTGATGATCACAAATTCTATTAAGCTGGTGACTGGAAAGAAGAAATGAAAATGAACCCATGAGTAGAGTTTTTAAGAAACCAGACCAAGTACATCTTATGTAACTCAACTGAAACTGTTCAATATAATATGAAATACTACCAGAGAAGTAGTATTTTTATCATATATACCTAGTAGGTTAAAGATTATATAACCAACATTAAAATACAGGCGACAGCAATCTGCCAAGTTTCAAGATTGCCCTCAAATCACTCCTCTCTACTAACTGTTGACAGCAAAAGCGCTACTATTCTCAGCTGCTGGAAAAAGCCAGTTTGACACATCAGAACCACCAGCTTCCACAAAAGGTGATAATTACAGTGTTTGCCATTCAGTGATTATGTTAAGAACAAGGCCTCTTTCAGATGAGAACATGCCAAACAAACTCCTTACATATCCATTGTTCCTGTAAACACCAATATATTGAATGTTTGGTTGGATAAGAGTCAGAATGAAAGAACTGATGCCTTGGCTATACAGATATGGCAAGTATTTTGTCCTACATTACTTTCTGTAGTCGTAGAACGCATGATTTTCTGTTCATAGTATACAATTGCATTGAAGATTTGGAGAACAAATTTTACAGAACATCAGTGTGTGATTTTATTTATCTCAGTAGAAGAATGGAAGGAAGGACAGACAAAGCAAGTATAGCCCTCTTCTGTAAAGTATCAGAGATTTCTAGCTAGTCCAGAAGCTCTAGAAAGGGTTCACACACACCAAATTTTCCAGTAGTTCAAGTGTACTTTGATACTGTAACAGACTAGTAATGCATGCACCCAGCACTGTCCCCAGCCAAGGACGAAGAACTCATGATGGTGTTAATGCCAGCTGCTTGTTACTCCAGCCAAAACAACCAAACAAGTGAGTATTTCAGTTTTGCTTAAATCACCACTCAGCTTCCAGTCACAGAGGTTCTAAAAATTGTGTAGACGTGAATGGTGGAAGTAATTCCCTACATTAGTAGAACTGTTTTAGAAGTGACCAACAATACCTTTAGGCTTGCTCTGTACTGGTTCTGAGGCTTAGTCCTCCACTTCCCATATGCATTTGCAAGGCTGGGCTTACTGGGGAGACTAAGGGAGCTTTCATGTCTTGTGCTGTACTCCTGGGACAGCTGGTGGGAGCAGCACCAACACAACTGCCAGATGCCAAACAGTCAGCCCCTCATCTACCTATGCTTTTGCTGCCTGTTATGTTCTTCCCTTCTTGATGCAATTGTGAATTCCGCAGAATGGAGACAATAACAAATGCACATCCAAGCATCCATATGTATATGGATATGTTTGGTTACTTTAAAACCACACACGTGTTTATCGAAGTCATGCACTGTTTTAAAATTATTATACTCAAACCCTTTTTTGACCCTTCCTCTTCTTTTCCCTGACAAAATTGAAAAATGCTGTTTTCTTATCAGCTCAGAAGCGCAGTACAACTTACCGTCAATAAGTAAAAAGACAAATTCAGGTTTGTAACAAGAGAAAATACTCAACGCAAGAACAATTGTTTCTGGAAAAAATGTTATCATACATTTTGATACCTTAGATAAATTAACTCTAAGTACTTACCATATTTATAAAGCATGGACAGTCCTAAAATATCTGTCCTAGGGAACAAAGAATTTATGCTCAATATCAATACTATGTTTCAGTACTTGTTTTCAAAATTAACTTTTTTAAGGATAAGAAATGACTTTTTAACCGTAACCGAAAGATACCAGTTTACAAAATTTACTTCTCCACTGACCAATTTCTGAACTCTGCTTATTTGGAAAAGTGATGTACTCATTGAAAGTAATGATACTCGCTGCTTTGAAAACAGTTCGTGTTATGGTGATTAAATATCTTTCATAGCTCTGGTTGTTTTATGTGTATGAACACACTAAAATGTAGGTAGACACTTTTCTTTCCTAGAACTAGACAATCAGTCTCAATACAAATTAGAACATCACAGAAACACCTTTTCAGTTAGCATAAGAATGATCAGTACAGGAGGTAAAATGTGTTTTGATATTAGGCATGTATGAAACATATGAAACCATTATGTTTCCACTCGGCTGTACAGCTTCTTATACACTAGCACGTCATACATGTCAAAAGGCATATGACAGACAAACAAAAAAAGCAGTACAGTTATACCGTTTTTTTCTAGTAAAAAATGAAAACTGTATGGCATTTTTGGCTATCTTCTCTTTTCTACAATTTGCCCCACCTGTTAACACCCATTTTAGCCCTTTATATTTTGAACCTATACTTGGCCAAAGGTATTGGTTGCCAGGCTGAAGCTCCACACTCCACAATAAAAACTGCATCCCTGTGTGCCAGCAATGATTTCAGTGACATAACCCAGCTACAGGGGTCTGAATTTTGCACTACTTTTTTCCTGAGGGGGAAGGTGTGATTTATAAAGTATAATTCAAAAAGTCTCCCAGCTATAACAACATTTCCTAAGAGGCACTGAAAAGACTGAGTTTGTTGCAATTATGAAAGACATCATCTGGGGATGCCAACTGGACTGAAATAGATGAATGTTTTTAACTCACTAAACATGTCTCAACTCAGCAGTATGCTTATCTAAAACCCAAAATGATGGTTTAGGTATGCAAAAATTGAGAGATAAGGTAATGTTTAAACCTTGCACGTTTGGGCTAGAGCAGTGAAGTTCTTGTGTTGCCTATGAAATGATTCTGAAAATAAATTGGTCAAGCTGTTTTCCAACTCAGCCTTAAAATTTTGCTACTGGAATCTATATTTAAATAAAGCTTTCATTAACTCTTTTATTAACAAGCTTAAAACCTGTTGACTCAAATACAAGTTACAAGATAAAAACACATTTGTTTCCAGAAACTTTGGTGTCAGTGTTAGTTTGTTTTCTGAGAAAGGATCTGCTAATTCAGCATTCAGGAAATATTTTTTCCTTTTTCTTTTTGTATTACGTAAGAGAACATTGCTCCTATTTTTTATCCTAAGATGTAATGAATTAATTCTTTTTACAAAGCACAGAAATGTTCCTCACTGAAATAGGTTAGAATTCACTCCAGTTAAAATCTATGCTGATGTGTCTCCTGTTTACTACAGCTGGTGACAGTATAAGCACCTGTGCTGTCTCCCTCTACACAGAGACAACTCTAAAGTAACACTTGAGACAATGATCTACAGCACCATATCACAATTAGTTAAAAAACCTCACTTCTTGAAGACATAAATCCACATAAAAACCCTAGATCTTAGCATACTGGGATAAAACACCATATATATGGAAGGAATATTTACTGCCCTTTATTCATCCTTAGCAGAATCCACATCAGAAAAACATAGCACCGCTTCTTGATGCATTTCCTAGTTAACACTAGGAAGTTTCCTATGCCTTCTAGATAGTATATGAATGCAATAGCATGTAAGAAATAAGAGACAGCAACCATCTGAGGAGTTGGAGAGAAGCCTTTCATACAGTGAAGAACTAGAAAGAGAAAAAAAAGAGTAAAAAGCTCCCACCAAAGGTTTTTTCTCTTTAAAATTAGTTCTTGATGTGTGGATTTTTAGTAGGTGATACTACACAATCTAAAAAAATAGTGCAAATAGTATATATCTACATATGTATTTTTATATGCATGCAAATAAATCTGGCAAAAATAGAACATTTAAACTTAATTTTTATCCTGTCAATCATAATTGCAGGCACAGCCATGAAGAAACTCTTTTCTGCAGCAGGCATTCAGTGTGTTCAAACTCTCAATGCTTTTAAACTCCATTCACTTCCAGTGGTAGAGTTTGTAGCTTTTAAAATTATAGTTTGCTTGTTTGAGAGCGAACAGTCACCATGCCAACCCTGATGAACAACACAGGACATGAAATAGCCTGTGGATTTCTTGTCTCACCCTAACAGCTGGAAATCTAATTGGGGCAGAGGAAAACAAAACATGGTAAAAACAACCATAGGAGTCAGGAGGGAAAACAAGAAACAAGCAGTATGAGTTTATGTGGAAACAAACATAGATACCCATCCATGTAGTGTTTCTACCCAGTACATTAGAGAAAAAACATTTTTCAGTTACCAGTCTGCTATATGCTTTCCCATTAAGAAGGTGGTTTCACAAGCCACTGAATTCTATCTTTGATGTTCATGATAACTATTCCTAAGTGTTTGTGAACTACACCACTTAAATCCCCTCAAACGTCAGTTTATTTTCTCTTGTAACGTATTCTACAGTGTGGGATTAACAGACACAGGGGAGGCCTTCAGGCACCGAGAATGTAAATCAGCCTAATCTCAAGAAAACAAGATGAGCACTTAACCATAAATATTTTTTATAATCACATCAAACATGACATACCTGGTATTCAGTTTTATATAAATTAGTTGTTATGTCAGACCTACTTCTGAGGTTATCCAAACCCCAAACACGTAACATTATTTCTAGCTCTTCAGGCCTGAATAATATTTACAGACATTAATGCTATATCCAGCTCTACACTCATTCGAGACACATTATATAACTTTATTTTTTTATTTGACAAGCAGCAGTATCATGTTCGTCATTGTTTTTTTACATTTTAATGTAGATACAATTATTAGGTTATCTGTCATATTACAATATTTAGGTTTTTTGTGTGATTTTTTTTACTTTGTCTTAAGATACATTAAAAAACATCAACTGCAAACGTGAAAGGGGAGGGGGGGGAAAAAAAAGCATGGTACCCAACCAATTCTCCACGTTTCATCAATACTTCACTCATTCTTTTAATAAAGTTTTAAGAAATGTCATAATGACATGAGCTTGAAATATCTATAGGCATTTTCATTGACGCTCATGACATGGCACTGGTGATGTTGTAAACAGCAGAAAAACAGGGGCTGCCAAGTGACCAATTTTGGAGGCACAGGCCTGCCTCTTCCCACAGGAACACACCAAACAGTGACAGCAATGATCTCCTTACAATCATACCTGCAGGATAGCAACATCATGCTACATAACTGTATTCGTCTGCAGAGGCCTGGCTTCGCTCTATGTACTGTTTGTCTATCAGGACTTCAATACACTTCTTAATCATGCTGATACTTGGGTTAAACCTAGCTCTTGATTGGCTAATTACCTGCAAAAGAAAGACACAGTTTTTGTGTTATTTTTATTTGTCACAGTTACAAATGACATCTAAATATTTGCTAAAGGCTTTAAGGTAAATTCAGTATATTTTTCTTTCAAAGACAAGATTAAATAACTCTGGAATAGTTAATTTATAACAACCAAGAAAGTATCTCTATGTATTAGTGTCAGGACACTGAAACTGACTGGTCAGCTCACTGGTTACTTTGGCCACATGTTCCCCAGATCTCTTCCTTCCTCTCGCTTGCTTCATTTGTCACAGTACAAATGAAGACAAATATCCATGTTAAAAATTAATCTAATATTAACACATTTCTTCACTACTATCACAGTGGAGTTTCCCCTACCACTAACCTCCTTTCCTATATAATTGGAGAAAATCAGGAGGAACTTCTTCAGTCACTGAAGACAGACCTACAATTTATTGAGTTCCATCTGCCTATGCTGGAACTTTTTAATACATACAGTAAGAAGTTATTTATTGAAAAAACAAATCTATATTTGCATTGTGGAAGAAATTGCCACTCCAGGCAAAACTGCAGATGTCTCTCAGTAGTTCTCAGTTTTGCCCATTCTCTTGGAGAGAAGGGGAAGAAATTGTGTGTAGTAACAGAACGTGCAAATCTGTAAGTAGGAAAACTTTTCAAACAAAATATCTTACTGCTCAAGTGTCTTTTGCCTGTAGTTTCTTAGTTCTTCTGTAAAGAAAATTATTTTTATTTCAGCTGAATTTTCAGTTTCTTTACAACTTCTCATGGCTGGCTTTGTCCCAGCTCTAGAGTTTGCTGCGGCCCTCTGTGAGCCAAAAGAACTCACCAGGTGGAATTCACCCAGCAAAGCAAACAAAAAGCTCAAAAGAGCGAGTTTTGTTGGGCCAACAGCCAAGGGTTTGGTACATACCACAGCAGCACAAGTGAGGAGAAACTGAGTGCTAACAAGCTGATAGATCTGCTCGGATTTCACCTAACTTAGCCCTCCACTGAAGCTGATTGTCATCACCACACTTCATGTATTTACTCAAGATTGAGAAAACAAAAGAGAGAATTTTGTATTAGTATGGGTTTTCTTGTTGTTCTGGCTTTTTAAAATCAAAGATAGTACAAGTAAGAAGGATAGACAAAAATACCTGATGACCAGATTAAAAATTTTCTGGGAATGGCTGCTCTGACGTCTTCCCCCCACTACTCTTCCCTACTTACTCATTTTATAGGAAAAGCTACCTTGTCCTGCAGGTGACTGTAACATTGAGCTAGAATTGAAATTATCAGGGCATATCTAACACAATTAACAATTCTACAAAGACCACATGCTGACATACACAGGTCTATCAAGGGCCTACAGTATTTTCTTGGACACCTCACCCTAAATGAAATGTGTGGTGCTCTAGTCTAAGTGTTAGAATCAGACCTAACTACATTAGGGTTAGGAGTCTCAAATATCTAACAGTATAATCCTGCCCTTATAGCTAAGAAAAAAATATATACGAGGTGAGAAAATATTAACTATTCATAGTAAACAGACTCCTTTCAGAAAGATTTGTTCTTACTCAAGAAATCAAACAGCACATTTTAATTGATACATTATATATAATATAAACAGCATGAGAAAAATAACCACTGCACCAGAATTAGTAACAATATCACAATTATACTCTCTACTTAGTTTTTAACTGAGTAACCATGAAAATATCCACCTTTCTTGCAAAACTGAAGAAAAAGGTCCTAATGTTACTATTCTACAAGAGCCCTGCAAGAGCAAAACACAGCAGGGGCATATAAGTGTCCCTCCTGTTACACAAAGGAAGAAGCAACCAGAAAAGATTTGTTTCCACAACATAAAAATTTGTAATCTATTTCACCCTTATAAACTGGTGTCAAGCAAAGCCCCTTTCAAGAAATTTTTCTAATAATTTGACAATGGGCAGAAAAAAAGTATTTTAAAAGATGAAAGGGCTTGCGTGTCATTTTCTAGTTTTAATTGCAAATTCTTACATAACCTCATCATAATTGCTTGGATGATTTAAATAATGGGAAACTAAACAAAGATTTTGAGAAAAATCAGGATCTGTGCTGCCTCATCTTTTAGATATTCAAAATCAGATTTCTCAAATTAAGCTTGCTTTTAGACTATTTCTATATAAATACTTCAATACCCAAAACCTTCAAGAGGTCTCACACTGCATCTTCTGGACTTACAAACTCCCTGTTGTTGCTAGGTTTTTTTTAAGAAATAAAAATTAAGTAGAGGGTGTGGTAAACTGTTTCCTCCACCACCACAAATTACTCAGTGTCTCTCCACCTCTATGCTCAAAATGGTTGAATAAAACAAGAATCTGTATTCTCCCTCCCACCAGTCTTCTCTGAGGCCATCCAGCAAGGCTGAGAGATGCAAGAATGAATTAACTGAAGAAAGAGCTTTGGAAGATTGAGAAAAGTAAAACTGGGAACCGGCTGGTAGGAGCAAATGTTAGACTGGAATAAGAAATACAATTAGGCATGCACCCAGCAGATGGGAAAGAGAGAGAAAAACTAAAGAAATAGCACTTCCTTCCAAGCCAGCCTGTGACAATTCACAGGTCATTAATCTGGAATCTAAAAGATCTGGAGAACTGTACCACTTTGTGGAAAAGGGAGATTAAAAAGTGCATGTCTCCATACTCAGACAATTTCTAAAATTTAAACCATGAGTTATACTAAAATAATGATTACAGCACAAAATTGGCTAAGTGCTTCTGTGGAAATTCCATACCAGAACATCCCTATTCAGGTTTTCAACTGAACCCATAGCTCTGGCAATCATTTTTATAGGATACAACATCTCTTGGCATAGAACCAGCTAACAGGAAAGAGCAAGAACTTAATGCTTTGCTAAGACACATTTACAAGATTGAGAGATCCCAGCTACTGCTCCAGTTCAAAACAGACCCTAGGGAAATTCTCACTAATTTCACTGGAGTTCTGGTTTCCACATGGTGGAGTTTTGTAGTCTGATGTTTTTTTACCCTACTATCCTGAAGACTTTAATGAAACCAAGCTCAAGGACTTTCTCTTACCTCCTGAATAAGAGCATTATGTCGCAGCACTTTCCGTGCTTTCATGATACGGACTATAGCAGCTTGAAGATACATTTTCCTGTCTTCATCTACAGCACTTCGGGTCTGCTCCATCTCCTGCAATACAGGAAGAACAGCAATCTCAAAATACAGTAAGACCAATAAAGACTGCATAAAAGTATCTTGAATCTATACTTTTTACTTTACTAAAGGTGGTGAACTAATACAAAAATGCAGGTGTAGTTCAATTCCAGGAAAAGTCCATAAATCAAGGATACCAGGTTTCATGAAAGTCAGTAGGAAGGTAGGAGAGAGGCATCTAAAGCAACATTTTTGCTAGGGAGAAAAGCAAGCACAACTGACTATAATGTACTGAGCTTGGCAGCACATGCCTGTTTTGTACAAAATCCTGTGTCTTAGGAGATACACTGAGAACATGGGTTAACAACACAGGAGTTGATTTTAGTTGCCAAAGGACACAAAACCATAGGAAGACAGTTGATTGGTTCTGCTGTTCTTGCAGTAAAATGCATTTATAAAAACCAGCAACAAAAAAGTCTCATGAGACAGACTGAACAGCAATATCATTTGGTATTACCATTTTGTTTATATTTTCTTCTATTTTCTTGTTCCCTATTTCGTTTTCTCTTGCCTATATTTAAAGTACAAAAAAATTGTGTTGCTTAAGCTTTAAACCTACAAAATTTCTTTTGTAAATCTTAGGGAATCTGATATCTGCTTACATCAAACTAATACAGTAAACTCCACTTTAGAAAAATAAGCTTTCTAAGCTATTCAGGCTAGAAACACCAAAGAATACTTGCCTGTGGTGTGTCTTTCTGCATTGATGTGGTAATTTTAAACTTTGTTCGTTTACTGCTGAAGTTCATATTTAATGAAAATGTAGACTCTGTCTCTATATCTTCCTGCAATAGAAAATTGTTTTAAAAATCAGGAATGGAACTAGAAAATAGCAACAATTTACTTTGAAAAGTCATAGTTAGGGTCTTACATACACAGAAAAAAATTCAGATTTGTAGTTGGAAATTCTAAAACGCCATTTGAACTGGGTCAGTTTTTAAAGCTAGTTTAAGTGACCTAGAAACCAAGTCTATTTGAGAAAACACTATCAAGAACTCTGCCATACAAGAATTTTATTAACAAGCAATTCCTCATTTAATAATTAATAGCTTATCTTAGTTGCAAACACTCTCCATTTAAAGTAATTTTCTCCCTGCAAAGAAAGTAGGATTTGCATTTATTTATGACAGGACCTTAAAGGGGAGCTGCTGCTTTTGTAATTTTTACAATAGTCATCTTCCAGAATTTAAGGAAAAACATCTAAGCATTTTGTTATGTTATAGCAGAAACAGCTGACAAACTGCAACTTCTGCAATGCACATCTATCTGCAGATTTTTAATTTTTTCTTGTCAGAATCTCAATTCTTTTCCATATATATATGTGTGTATACATATGTGTGTGTAGGTATATATATTTTTCTTTTTTTTCCCTGCAGTATAAACATCTTTACATTCATCACAGCATGGCTGGACAGATCTCTGTGGTTTCCAGGCAAGAGTCTGTACAAGTATTACCAATTTCCAGCAGAATAAAGTTACTGGGATTCTGAGAACTTGAAATCTTGCCAAACTGTTTAAAGTGCAAGCATTTTAGTAAACACAGAAAATATTTATCTAAATATGCACTCAAAACAATATTAATTCTAATTTTATATCTTGCAACAAATAGTCTTTGTTACAATTTCTATAAAAGCCAGGATACCAGGCATAGTATGGAAAATATAACACAAAAGGAGAAAGAGCTTTAAAAATAATATGCTAACAAAAAATAGGCTAACATTAACTTTTAACATTATTCTGCTGACATGGTTGAATATAAACCAAAATAAATTGTGTATTGAGCATGAACTCAAAAAGCATGATCCTAATGAACCAACAAAGATTTTGCCCAAAGCTTCTCATGCTTTTTCCCCCACACTTGTTCAAAAAATGAACAAACAAGCAAAAGCAAACTACAACATTTACTATGCCGTACTCTTCTGTTTGGCTCAGATACAGGTAAAGAGGAGTTTGTGTATTGAATTCCACTGCTTAAGCCACTAAAGCTCAGTTGTTTATTTAATAAGTAAGCTGATAGACTGTCTACAGATCTGCTATCACATTGCTGGATGGAGTGCAAAGAAAACAGAAATAGTAAAGACACTTGAATACAATAGTCTGGAAGGTAAAGAACTGGAAAATGCAGTGGTTAACAACAAAAAGTAAAAGGGCTGGAAATCTATACTATTCCTTCTATAATATAAGCTTTAAGAAACTGGGTGAACCTTGTACAATGGACATAAATAAATGTAAATCCTTTAAATAACAGGTAAAGTTTTAAGATTATTAAAGGTCTCACTGTTTCCTGTAATAGCTCCCAGTGTTTTATTTGACCCACGGTTTAACAGACATCTTCCCAGCAACTGTTCCAACCTGAGCTCATTTCTAGGTATTGGAAGCATGTCCTATGCTTCAGCCAAGATCAGATCTTCCTTGTGATCTCACCTTCCATTTTCTAAAATTTTCCTGGTTAAAACCAAAAGCAGCTATCAGAGCAGCTTTGGATTTCTTCTTGCAAGCGAATTGAACAGCTTATCTCCATTTCTTGTGTCTGATACTATCAGCATAGTGGGCTTTCTGGGTGAGCTGGAAGCACATGCTAATGTCTGTATGGGATGCACAGACACTTCTTGGGTGTTTCTTACTTAATCAAGTCTGTACCCTTTGCTATATGGGGAAAAAAAGGTTTCACATAGGCTATACAGAAGGATGAGACAGAGTCAGAAAAAGAAGTATCAACCATTGCCTTAATCACAAACAAAGCTCAGATATTAGTGGAATTCCAAGGAACTCATGGAATGGCAAATTGCAGCAAAAACCCTCTCACAGAAGTCCTCCTTGCTCTCTTTCTTGCTCCTGTAATCTGTCAACAAGGAAGAACATGGTTGCTGTTGCTTTCAGTCTCTTAATCCCACAAATATTTTTTAGGATCACTGTAAGACTCTGGTTTACTACTTGGGCTCCTTCCCATGATTCAGTACAACTTTGAAAGCAAGGCAACAGAAACAAGAGAGTGCCTGCATTGCTACCTTTTCATGCTGCTATAGGCATAGAAAGCCTGTATGACAGGCACTCTACTTCTTCCTGTCTCTTTCCTTACAGGTAGAGATTTACAATTTTTCACAAAGGTCAAAAATAAAGCTTAGAAAAATAAAAGTGAACAGTGCATATTAAAACAAACTCCTCAACAAATATCAGGAACTTTTTTATATCATTATGGCATACCTTGTCCGAGTCATGGTTGATCATTTTGACATCAAGCAAAGATTTGATGGTTTTTGTCAGTTCCTTCTCATTCATTTGTGTGCTGTCCTGAAGCTCCTTGTAACTGACAGTCTCACTGTTGTTGAAGGCAAGCAACACTGCCATTTGGTATGTTGTGACCATGGCTACATAAGGTTTGCACAAATAATTCATTTTTACTTCACCTGTAATGATAGAAGTAGTATTTTATAAACTGATGAAAGGTGCTGAAAAGTCATCTGAAGCCTAACTACTAGAGCTCTTCCTACATTTCCAGACATTCAAACCAAGTCTGTATTTAACACTTGAAATGGAACAATGACAACTGATGTCCTGAATTTACACATATACAACGTAGCCTACAACACCCTCTTTGCCCTGATTAACTATGAATACTAGACAAATAGTGCAATATAATATATAATAATTAAAAAAACAAAATTCCAAGTAGCCTCAACACACTGCAATGCATAAACTTCAACTAACAGCTTACACAGAATCTCAAAATAGTGATTAATGGGAACGTTGAAATTTAAATGAAAAATTTAAAAACAAAGTAAAATACTTGTCCATCAAAGTTTTTTCATATTTTTACATTTTTAAAATTCCCATGAAAAACAAAAAGCACTGAAGAAATCCACCTGAAAGCAGATTTAGATTTTATGTGCAAAGGTGAGTGTGTGTTAACAGCAACCTTCCAGAACTAGATTTTTATTACATTACATTGTTGTAGGCTAGTACCATTTTCAACTCCATGTGATATGTTGCAGTGTTCAGTTGTTAAAGCCTAATACTGAAAGCACTTAAAACGTGATGGACTGACACTTACTAAAATAGACTACAATTTAATATATATCTTCTAAGGTATTTTTAACATATATTCCTATATAGTCAATATAAGCATGCATTTATGTAGATACTCACATACCTGAGTAAAGTAGTATAATATGCATTCTTAAAATTATTTAGTATTTATGTAAGGAACTTCTATACTACAGAAACAATTCCAGGGCAATTGCTATTAACTCAGCAGTTCTGCAGTGCTTTTCTGCAGTTAAGAACATACAACTATAGTTTTACTTGGATTTAATAAATCACAAGTTTATAAAACATAGATTTTGGAAATTCTAACTAGTAAATATTAATTTATAAAACAAAATATGTCCATTAATATTATATGAAAAATAATGTTCCATCTCCCCATTTTTTTTGTCATTTGGAAAGAATTTTAGCAAGTAACCGTTAGATCATAAGTTTAGCAAGTCATTTATTTTTACCTGTACAAAGATAATGTAACCAAGTAAGCTTCCTTCCACTAAAATGCTGACTGTAAAATAATTCAAACTGCAAAACAAAATGAACACCAATTAGTCACACATGTAACTACTAACAACAGTTTATCATCACCCTGCCACTCTAATGAAGAAATACTGGGTTTATGTCCATCACACTGGATGCAAACATTGCAGATGAATTCATGACAGCAATTTCCTTTAGAAGACGAGTCATGACTGAATCCTAATTTAAGGTCTACCTATGGTAATGAGAAAAATTTAAGTAGATTTGAAGAATCTCTCCCTAAAATGGGATGAAACTCCCTAAACCCCACAATGCCAACTCTGTGTACACTCACTAATTTAGCTTATTATTGGTTTGGTCTGGCAACTCTGATTAACATTGAAAGAAAACATAAAAACGGGGACTTTTGATCTCTTTAAGAATTAGGTGTTTCTCTACTCACAAGTCTGCACAATATGAAAACCAGTATTCGTAGAGCACTCAGATAAATATACATTTACAGGAAGCTCCAGCAGTCTCAGAAAAAGTTGCTGAAGAGGTTGCCCAGTTAGAGAGGTACTCATGCACTTTGGAGTGCAATTGCAAAACTTTTTCTTTTTTTCTAAATCCTTGCCAGAATCCCAAGAGAACTCTCTCCATGGGTCAAATTATCAAATTGGACATAAAGACATTGTCAGACAATTTTCAAAGACTCCCCCTCAAGGTCATGTTCTGTTTCTTTAGGGAATTCTAATTTAAAGCACTGATCTCTAGCTAGGCAACATATGCATAACTTTGCTCCTTTAAAATGGCAAAACAGTGATATTAGGCAAGCAACCCAGACTCTGAGCTATTTCTGATACACAATTCTGTACCAATTTTCCAACTGAGGCACAACTGACAAAACTCCTATTTTAAACCCACAAAGATAACAAAATCTCTTCAGTCACCTGGTCATCCTGTAGTCTGGGTTGGGAACTATTATATTGCTAAAACCAAGTGCACTTACTCAGCTTTAAGTGGAAATTAAAGCTGAATAAGTAGTCCTAATACTCAGTAGTAATACAAGAAAAACATCCTTCACTACAGAAAAAGACATTTGCCGTTATAACTTACATCAATAACAACTTAAGGTATAAAAACTGCTATAAAAATCCCTTATGTCCAATAACACAAGATTTGTATTGCCTAAATTGTACGTCATCATTAGATATGCCTTAGCAAAGATCAACACAAATGTTTTGTATTTTAACATACATTGTACAGGTAACATTTAAAATACAAGAATGTAATCAAAAGCAACAAAATACCTCTACAAAGCAGAAATAATCACATAAGAAGAAAATACTTGGCTAAAGTAAAATCTTTACTGCTTTGAGAAATCATAAAACGAGCTTTAGAGAAGTTTGCACAAAGCTTGACTTTGAACAGCTTCTATGAAACAAAGAACAAGAAACTTGTATTCGCATCTTAATCTGCCATTAAGACAGTTCAGATTTAATATTAGAAATAGAATCTTCTTTTATCTAAATATTAGGAGTTGGTTTTGAAGTGAAGAACCAACCTAGTTAATTTGATTGCATTTATTAGCATCTCCCTCAGCAAACACAAAGTGTAGAAGAGAGATGTGAAAAAGCTACATAAATACATACATAAATTCAGTAAGGTATTTGGGTACTTCCACACTGCATACGGACTGGAAATATGATAGCCATAATTTACAATCAAAATGAAACAGCTCAAGTTTTTCTCTGTTAGAGTTATGATTTTTCATTTGAAGTTATTTTATATTTTCCACATGTTTACAGGAAGCCTCCTACTAACCTACCATCTGTACACTTTTTTCCAGTTCCTGAGGAATTGCAAATGTAGAAGAAGGAGCCTGAGTTAGAGGCCATGCACCAGCCTAAAAGTATTGGGAAAAGTAAAAGCATTAACATTTTCATACAACATACATACTATGAAAAAAATAACACTCTTAAGTGGATGTATAGTGTACATTATGTCAAAAGACAACCAAGGAAGTTTTACTGATCATTTTTTACTGCACCTTCTGCACTCCCCACTGAGGTATTAATTGAGACTGAAATTTTGTATCACTGTTGTTTAAGGACCTAGTGGGTTGATTTTACAAAAAATGACTAGGAAAGTAAGTAATTCCACAATGATCACAAGCCATCAATTTCCACACAAAGAAGTATTCATAATTAGAGAAATTGTATATTTGTTATCAGAACATAAAAAATAAATACAAATAACTCAGCAGCAATAAACATACATTAGTACCTGTAGAACATATATCTGAAAACTAATTCCCAAATCAATGATTGTGTCCTGGTTTCTGATAAAGTTGTTGAATTTATTGTTGAGATCAGCGCTAACACTCATGTCCGTATACATTCGATGGAGCTTGCTGGTAAATTCATAACCACAGGCTTGCTGTGAAGAAATTGTAACAGGTTTTAAAGTGAAAACAGTACTCATCATATAAATTATGTTCCCTCACCAATACAATATGAAAATCTAGTCAGCAGAAGTGTTGTTATATTTACAGAAATCACTAGTTTCAATACAAAACAAACACTGTAAAATAAAATTATCACCTTTATCTTACTTTGACCTTACATACATTAATCCATATGAAAAATATTGTTCTATAAAATCAAAAGATAGACATTTTTACGAAAGTCCTTGGTATTTTTTTAGTTTTAATACAAATGACTTGAACGCAGCTAATAAAATTATCCATAACCTGATAAAAACCTCAATGCCTAGGTGATACTCAGCCTTTTATCTTTCACAGACTACCAAAAAACTAGCTTTTGCTTTCAGCTATTGGAAACAGATTTGCTGATTGCTAAGTTACCTCTGGCACCCTCTGCTGATCCCTCTCAACACTACACACTCCTACATTTGTTTATTCTGTGTTAGAAGAATATTACCTTACCTTTAGTTTATTTATCATCGCTTCTTCAGAATCCATAGACATAGACAAACCATGAATCAATCTCTTTGCCAACATTCTGGCATAGAACTGCATGAAAAAAACAGATGAGGATTTTAAGAAGCATAATCACATTCTTCAAGTATGCTTTAAACGTGACACTTTAACCATTATCGAATAGGAAAAATTACCTTTTGGAATACATCTTTGTCATCAATATATTTGAAAACAGTAATGAAACTTGTAAGCTTGTCTTCTACTTCATTCTCTGTCATTCCTTTTGCTGATTTCTTTAACAAGTTGTCACAGTATTTGGCCAGCTCAAATTAAAAAAAGAAAAATCAAACCCAAACCTACGTGTCAAAGTTGAGAACAAACTTATGCCAAAGTATTTCCAAATTTCTACAATAGTTCAAACACAAAATAAGTCATAGTTTCACATTCTCTACAAGGGCTGTATTCATGGGCAAATGATACATTCTACATCCACAGAAAATACAGTCTATATCAAAAATTAGAACCACAGCAATTTTGCACACTGACAAAATGTGTGTGCAGCTTAAGCTGTTACTACTGAAATACACACCTGAGTGTCACCCAGTGTGAGAACTGGAGAGGCATGTGAAGGACCTTATGGCAATTCATTTGATGGTTAGATACAGAACTAGAGCTTTCTGTGTGCATCACTTACCAACTCAGGTGCTTTGCAGATCGACTTGGGCTCCCGATAGTTAACTACTGATGTCAAAGCCTACATAAAAACATCAAGCAAAGAGAAAAATTGTCAATGACTTAAAACTTTTTTCTTTTATGAAATTTGAAGAAATCAAAAAAAAAAATCCTCACGGCAAAGACTATGTGAGATCCTATAAAACTGAACTACACAAAAGAGGATAAAAAAGAAACAATTGATAAAAAGGTTTAAATTACTGCTCTATGAGACTTTGGTTGTTAAACATTCTTAAGCTGAGAATTTAGTAAAAGTAGAAAGAGTAGAAGAAGTCAAATAATTACAGAAAACCAAAGAACAAATTATGTTCTGATTAGAAACTTCAAAAATGTATGAAGATTTTTAGTATATAGCAATATTATGGTAAAGAAAATCTGAATATGATGAAAAATGAAAGAGATAATAGCAGATTAGAAATGAAAAAAAGATCAGAATAATGGAGATTCTAAACTACATGTCACATTTAAATTAGTGCTGTAAAGTGACAGTGAACCAAAAAGACTGTATGACCATAGTTCCCAGGAATTATAGTTCCCCTGTAGAAGGAAAATCATATTGTTATTATTATAAAGACAAACTGATGAGGAACTCTTCTGTACAATACCTCAAGATTCCAAAATTTGCTAATTGGTCCCTAGAATTCCTCTGAGAAAAGAATGCATGACTTGATAAGAAATAGGAAACTCTTTAAAGTTTGGAGCACTCTTTTGCAATAATACTGGAAGCAGCAATTGCAATTTTGGTATCCATCACCAAAAATTAACAGCAAATTATTATTTTAAGTATTTATTGTAAGAAAGAACAGTAAGTGAAGAACAGATGTATGTAAGAAAAAGTACATTGCCTATGTGGCAGCAAATGAAGTTGTCAGTCTCGTGTCACTCCACCTTCTGGTACATTACATTAATTGCAATGGAGAGAGAAATATATTTGGTATTGAAGTATTTATTTTAAAATGCTGAATAATTATTTTATCAATGTCACAAATACAGATGGATAACTACTACTAGTACCATCACTGGTACCTCCTCCATTATGACCTTTCAGGTTAACCTTGACTGAAAACCATCAAAGCTTAGATTCTGACATTAATTACAAACTACAACTACTGCACACACCATAAAAAAGCAATGAACTGTATGTGTGCATCCTGTGAAAGGAAATTAACGAAAGGTATTTATTATTTATAATTAATAATGATTAATATTAAAAATTATGATAATTAGAACTGTTATCTTGAATACCTGCATGGCTATGCATTTCAAATTAAAGAGCAACAAGCCTCTTTCCCTGTACTTATTATTTAAATTCAAGTGCAGCTCTCTCCTGGAAAAAGTTACCTATCATGGCAGTGATTGAAGTAATGTAAGTTTCCAGATATTCTTTGCAGTCAACTTGAAAATTCTAAGCAAAGATTCTGTGGAAGTAATACTAAGAGCATTAAGAGACAAACATTATTTCAGCAAGTAAATTCAAGTTCAAATGCATGTAAGAATTACTAAACCTCCCAAACCCCACCAGTTGCCTATTTATTATCTGCACTTATATTTGCACTGAATGGATCAGCACCATTTTTGTTTTGAATTATGGTGAAAAGAAAGGTCCTTCTTTCAGAAAACAAGTATTAAAATGGTCTCCTTTAGTATGTCTTTTCCCCTACACTGGATTGTCTTTTGCTCCATTGCATTTTGAACTAGAAAGACTGTATATGAAACATCATTGAACATGTGTTGATGCTATGAAGAGTTCAGGTGAGCCTGAATGAGGATCCTGGATTTTGTTTTCCGATCCTTTGTTTACTTCAGTAAAAATTACCTTGTCAAGGGCACTCATAAAGTGTTGATCACCATTCAAAACAGTGTTGATCAGTTGAACAAATTTACTGTGCACTTCCAAAACTGACTCCACAAACTGAGTTGGCATCTAAAGAGGGCAGATAAAACAGAAAGTAAGTTAGTGAGAAAAGCAGTAGTATCTAACACAAACATATCTACATTAGTTGTAGATTTTTTACTAATTACTCTTTTTTGAGAAAGTGAATACTACAGTGACTTTTGAGAGGATGGATTCTGCATTGCTGTACTCTCACACTATGCTGCTAGGGCATGTTTTGGAAATAAACAGTCTAGGCTACATTTACCGTCCTACTATCCAACCTAGATTTAAGTCTATACTGCTCTCATGCCATCTAATTTTTCCCTAAAATCCTTTATTAGTCTTCTCAAAAATCATTAATGCTAACATAAATAAGCAATCAAGCAACTGATACAAACTGCTGTTTCTCCTACACAATTACTTGAGAGACAGAAAATCTGAATGATCTTTTTACGTCTTCCTACACAGGACAGTTATCAATTAACTTTTGTGCACTACATTCCAGCATCACATTCTGCATAGAAATGACTGACATGAGCTGGAGGAGTCCCTACACAGACAAACCAGCAGGCACAAGTTTAACAGTGTGCAAGGCACTGGCTCTGTAGCATAACTCACCAAGTACATTCTCAGGTCACACACTAAAAACGTTTCAAAGTACATAATTTATACAATAGAATGAATATTTCACACTTTGAAATTATCTACATAAGGTTGTGAATTGTCACCACCCTCATGAGTCTGTATTTATTTCCCTGTATGGACACTATTAGTTTGAAAGAGTAAATTCAATAAACCTAAAAATAATTTGAAAACAAACTATACTACTAAAGACTTCAGTCCTTTCTCAGGAAGCATTCCTGTGCAGTCAGTAACAGAGTGAATGTACAACAGCTTGAGTTTATGTATTATTATAGACAGGAACACTGGATAGCTAAAATCACCATCCTAAAGTGAGCACAGATCTAGACAGCAAGATGTACACCTGCATGAATACAATGTGAAATGAAAGCCTGTTGTTTGTCTCTGAACAGCAATGCTGGAAAAACGAAAATGGAATTGAGTAATTTAAATAGAAATGAACAGAAAAAAAGTTTAACACACTTTAGTAAAATAAATAAGATAATAATATTTTCAGAAACTACATGACAACATAAAGCAAAATGACTACAAAGCTATTATGAAAACCACCAGATTGAAATCAGGACAGGATGTTAAGTCTTTACAAAATGAAATCACTGGCTCCTAATACCCCAGAACAGCAAATCTTACTGACTTAAGAGAAATTCAGGAAAAAAATGCATACATGGAACAAAAGGTCCTACTTGCCCTGGCAGTATTAAGCAAACAACAATGAGAAATATCTAGCTGCAGTTGTTTCTGGTTAGACCACAACAATTACAACAATCAGCTCTCAGGACAGATAAATGTGGCAGAGTTAACCATGTTGATGACAAGTTACAATTTATCCATCACATTCTAAACCAATTTTATGTAGTCAAAATTTAAAAAAAAAAAACAAAAAACAAACAGGAAAAACTAACAGGAAAAGGGCAAACACTTAATCAAGAATTTTAATCAAATAGTAATTTCAGCTGCCTGAAGAAACTCACATTTTCCTGAGAAAGATTGCTGGTTGCTCTAAGGCCCTCATCATGGATATGGTTTTGTAGTTCCTGAATCATATGAGGTAAACCACTTGACACAGCACGAAGTAGAGTATACATATTTGCCATGTCTGTAACAGAGATACATTTTTATAGAGTACACTTAGAAACACTAAAAATTAACACTGAATATAGTATCATAATTTCACACAGAACGTTTTGAAGAATGAAACAAACCCAACTGTTTTGAAAGAAGAAAATTAACAAATTAACACTGACAAAAGGAAAAAGTAAAGAGTAGGCCTATTATCAGTATTTACTGAGTCCTGCCATTGTGACTGCCTCATTCTTCTAATACAGCTCCTTTAGGAGATACTCTAAGAAGGGAGGGTGGCTAATGTGGAGAAACAAGTGTGCCAGTTTATTTTAAAACTTGGCATCCCTAAATCTCTCTTAGCAGCAGCTGACTAAAATCAGTTTAGGTATCTTCTTGACTTTTTATTTGCCTCCAGTGGTAGCTTGAAATTTTTCTCAGGTGAGAAAAGCTCCAAACAAGTAACTGCCATTTTTATTATATTTTGCCTTCCTGCACCCCCAAAAAAGAAACCAAACAAAACAGATCCAAACTCTGATCAAACTTGAAAAGTTCCCTGGAAACTGAACACACCATTATTAGATACAAATTGAGTTTGACTGCGAAAAATAATTTGATTCACATAAGAGATACCACCTTCCATGCAAGAATAAGCATTCTTTCAAAGTAGGAGGCATGTAGTCATCAGGAAGCATGTTTTTTTCAGTCAGGCAGGGAATCTAACTACAAGAGCATCTCCTTCTGTGAAAAGGATTTGGGATGAGAGGTCACAAAAGATTCAGGACAATAAAACGTGGCTATGAAAAGAAGCCAAAATATTTTATAAGCCTGACCTGTTAAGTGATGACGAAGAAATCTGTTAAGACAGCCATTGGTTTACAAATGAAAACATAAACATAAAATATGAGCAATTCTACACAACACAGAATGTCAGTGTTTTTAAGATGACTAAGACAAGGAAAGAGAAAGAGCATTAGCTGAAAGAAGGGTTGTTAACAGTAAAAAGAAGGATTTCTAGATAAGTAACATTAGTTGAAAATGCATATGTGCACAGAAGGTCATTGAAAACATAGCAAATTGCAATGCAAAGTGAATGAAACAAAAATAATTTCAGTCTTTTTGTTATCAGTGAGACTTACCACTTCTTTTCTCTTGTCTGATAATATTGTGACATTCTGCATGTAGAAACTGCAAATGATCAGCGACCATCCTCTGTTGGCATTCATGAGTCACTTTGCCATATGAGCTGGGATTCAAGTACTTCCGACATCGCATTTCTTCATCTTTTAATCTACCTAAAACCTGTAGATAGGAATTTAAACTGACAATACTGAAATATTGACAACCAATATAGTACCAGAATCTATAACAGTGTATATATATAGAAGGAGAAACAAGAACAAGTAACAAAGGTGCAAAAAAACTCGTGCAGGATGCTGAAAAATTAATTTTATTCTTCTCAATCAGGCTATTGTTGAATGAACATAATCTAGTCTAACTAGGCTTGGTCACTACTAGATGTCTACCAGCATTCCGCAGTTTTCATCTTGGAATTTCTTGTTCCCTTTAACCTTGTGACCAGTCTTCCCCAGTTTCTCTTACCATACTTCTTATTCCTTCTGAGAAAGTTTTACCACAATAAGTAATAAGAAGAGAACTCTAAGAATCACTTTACTATTCCAAGTCCATCTGCTTGTACTTAAACATCTGCTCAATAGGTACAGGAGTACATCTGAACTATTAATGAAAGCTCTTCTTATAACTCAACAAAGCAAATAGGCTTTATCACAAAATAAGTCATATGAATACTGCCATAAAAGCACTTACACCTGTGAATATGAGGGGAGCCTAGGAGAGTAGTGCAGCTGCAGACTGCTAGTGATAGGCAAAACTGCTTTTGGTTTAGCTGAAGTCTTGGCCTGTCCCTGAATTTCACTACAAGTGTGCAACCATTAGCTTAAAAGCGATTTCACAGCCCTCTTCTCAACTCTTCTATCTTGGTAGTGTGGATAGTATATGACCAAGAACTGACTCCTAGAGTTGTATTAGTCTTTGTTTTCTCTCTAACAAGGTATAAGAATTACAAGTAATTTAACCACAACATAACTTCATACACCACAAAGCAAAATGAAAAATTCTACCTCAGAATACATAATTTTAATAATATTTTGTAACAACTTCAAGCTTTCTCTAACCACATATTGCTAAAACTCTAATGTTGCCCTACTCGAAACAGAAAGAAAATAAGGAAATGAGGAAGTAATACTGATCAACCTGGTATGTTTTAATTTTTGTCCTTTTTTTTCACTTTTCATGCCACTGAGTCATCATTTATTATTAAATATTTTAGTACTGACTGTCCATCCAAGGTTTGTAGTTTATGTTCAGATTAACCATGTCACTAAAAAGTACTATTTCAATTGCATGAAAGCATAACACAAAGAACAACTATGAGAACTGTAGAGGACAATATATATCATCAGTAAAATTATTTTAATTTTTGCACATGTACTGAGGAAT
This sequence comes from Pycnonotus jocosus, assembly GCA_013400435.1. Classification (NCBI taxonomy): domain Eukaryota; kingdom Metazoa; phylum Chordata; class Aves; order Passeriformes; family Pycnonotidae; genus Pycnonotus; species Pycnonotus jocosus. Next base: position 236,534 of record VWYP01008646.1, on the reverse strand, counting down.
CTCTTACCTTCTCCATGTACTGTGAGCAATTTGACTCTTGCAATAAGTTTGAAGCTTCTTGTTTATAATACTCCCCTGTTTCATTCAGAAAAGGACACTCAAAAATTTCCTGATAAAACTAGAAGACAGAATTTTTTTAAAGGACAAATAATGTATATACTAGATTGGCATTCCAAATTAAAAATACGTAATCAGAAATGTATCTACCTTTAGGGGGAATTTTTTCTTATACTGTTCAACATGAACAAAGGAGTTAATAACCCCATGGATTACTTTCTGGTTTGGGTCTTCTCCACAGCGATCACTGAAATAGACAAAGTAAATATTTATAAGAATGCAGGTATCTGATGTAACTCATCTATAGCCAAATGATATAAAATTGGATGAAAACATTTTCCACTAAACTCCTCTGCTCAAATTGGCAAAAATGAAGATTAATCTTAAAATAAAAAATGCACTTCTTTCGCTCATAAACATTTAAATTGTTGAGATAGTTATTCACAAATTGTTCAAAAGCATTTAAAGGTCATGAAATTTCCCAGTATTTGCTGAGGATGTAAGTATTCCAAATTGCATATTCTAAGCAAGTAGCTTAAAAGCTACAGTAATTTCCATCTTGTATTTGGAGCCTTTATTCTATAGACTACCTTCACACTCTTGCTCCTTCCAAAAAATAACATCTTTTCTACCAGCATCATAACAAGAAGCATTGTGTTTTCTTTTCTGAATATACACTATTCAACATTTAGATTTCAAGTGGGATAAATGACACACCTGGCCCATTGTCACAATATTTAATCATACATCAGAAAAGGAAAACCTTACACCTTCCAGTCAAGTTCTTGGCTTCAAATAAGGGAGTTGAAGTGAAGAAAATGTTGTCTTTAGTTCCATTCAGGTGAAAATATAAGTAATTAAGCATAATAAGTAATTAGAGCATTTTGCATACTAAAACCATCAGTGTTCAGTCTTTTGCAAAGATTGGACATAACAGACCCACAGCAGAGACTTTCTCTCAAGACATGAAAAGTTCTAAAAAAAAAAACCACTTTTCNAAAAAAAAAAAAAAAGAAATTCCCTAACTCCTAAGTTGTTAAATAGAACTAAAATATGATTGACAAAAGTATATTTATGATTAAGCATCAAAGACAAACATTACTATGCCCCCATCTAGGCTGGTGTGAAGTGGGAGAAGCTATTTTGCTAATATAATTTATTTTGGTTTGTAATTAGGAAAAACTCCAGAGGATATCCATGAGCTGTGGAGGTTTACCAGGACAGCCACACCACCAGTCATTGTATTATGCACACCAGATCATCTTCATGTATTTACAACACTGTTAATTATGGATATTGCTTTCAAACACTACTGTTTTCTTTGAAACAGATCTGAAAACTTAAGCTAATGATGGGTGTGAAGAATTAGTTCTCTCATCAGATTATGAACAGTCACTGTATGGTTTATGCAGTTTTATTACCTATTACAAATGAACTGAACTGATGGGTTCCATCAGGGATGGTCTGATTTTTTTCACCCAGGGAACAGGAAGATTTCACCTCCTGGTTGTGGGAGGTGAACCAACGGAATAAACCTGTGTTTGGGTACATGTAGTGACACCCTGCATCCTTGCCAACATCTCTCTGCAGGGTCTGATGGCAGCACAGAATCATAAAAGGGAAAAGTGAAACATCTGCCCTCGGCCTGCAACTCCACCCCAGAGGGTCCCAGGAGCATGGAGAGCTGCAGGATGTATGGAGCCTGTGAACACAGGGCTAGGCCCTGGAGCATAGGAAGTCACAGAAGTAAAAGTTGAGCATATTACAAAGCAGGGCTCTGTCAAGAGACAGCCCAGCCCAGCTCTCACATGCAGGGCTCTGGACCTGGAAAGGACCCTGGACCAGGTACACAAACACAAACAGCATTACTGGAGGAATAGCTCAAGCCCCAGCTTCCCTCTGCTTGGTTCACAGGCTGCTTGCAACCTCAGCCCATGCACATGTGGGAGGGGAGGGAGCAGCAATGGCCAGACTCAGGGGAATCAAAGCACAATGTACATTAGGAAAGAGCTGTGTAAGTACAGGAGACATACCCCACAGAAGAGCTGGAAGAAAGGAAACGAGCTTTTGAAGCAGAGGTCAAAGGGCACAAAGGTAATAAATGAAAACAAACCCAGCACAGAACAGGCCCTGCCTGCTTTGGCAGCCACTTCAGGTTTTTATTTACACCAATGGCCCTCTGCTCCCAGGAATGAGCAGGGCAAATGTCAACAAAATTTGACAGAAGTTTTAAGGACAACTTCCAAAGAAGTTGTAGTAGTAAGAAAAATTGCCACACTAAAATGGAATTGGTGACCCTGCAAAGGTAGAAGTCTGTGAAATGCTTATTTTCCTTCTTGGCAGCAGTCAGCAAACAATTTGGATGCATAAAGCTACAGAGCAGCTACAGCACAGGTTGAAGCAGGGATGTTAGAGGATATCTTGGGTATAAGGGTATGATGATGTTTGGAAAGGAATCTGGAGAAAAAGATAAAGTGCTAGAAACACAAGTTCCAACTAATTCAGGTGGTGACAAGTTATTTTTTTCCAAAAGAAGTGGCAAAAACTACAAAACACATGCACAAGAAAGTTGTGCTGATTTGTGTTAACTCCATCTTGTTCCTGTCTTCAAGCTCACGCTAACGGCTGATGTGCAACATGTATTGTACAGTGTATTACTACAGCCCCAAAGAAGAATATTTTTAAAATTTCAGGTACAATAATTAAATACCAGGTTCATTAAAAGAAGATTCCACCACTCAAAAGAAGTGCTCTGCTGTGTCAGACCAAGGGTCTTTCAAGGCCAATTACTCACAGAATTCATTGTGAACTAGATGAGCCTGTTCCAAACACTTTTTAAAAAGTTAACTTCCAACAGCTTTAATTTCAAACAAATGGTCCAGATAACGTATCAGCTTAGACAGGAACAGGTCCAGTCAGCTAGAATGTGTTAGTTATCTTTAGTAGAGAAGCCTCTCTCAGTTAGTCTGTACTAATCACACTGTCGTTTGAGATAGCATCTGTAATATCCAAACTATTTCTGTTAAAGAATTTCATAGACGACTTTTCTCACAATTCAAGATCTTGTTGCCTTCCTGTTGTGTTGAAACAAAAATGCTGAAGTTGATATTTAGTTTGCCTTGTAGAAGGAGTGCTTGGGCCAGAGCGAGGGGGAAGAAAGTGTTAGAGTATAACTCTCAGCACTCAGGAGTGCTGTCAGACAAGACAGGTTTAAGTGATTTAAGAATTCTCTGCTGTTCAAGAGAGATAAACCTGCTCCCTTTTGCTCAGTCAAAGGCCTCCATCTCTCTTCCTTTGCTCTGGCACTCATCTAATGCTTTGCTGAATTGACTTCTTGTGCCTACCTGGTGAAACACTAGCCAAGATGGTTTTCTGTCACATTAGCAGTTGAGCTGGGTCACTAAGGGATTAGGTGAGCATTGAATCTATCACATGAAAGGTAGAGCACAGCCTGCTCCTTTTCACTGTCAGTAAACTCTTAGATCAATTTAGCCATCTTGCTCCGCTGAGCCACAAGCCACTCCTTCTATTTCTTTATTTTCATGTACCAAAAAAAGTTTATTGCCAGTTTTAATGTATAATGTACTGCACAAGCTTATAGCTTCTAAAAAGTCTCAGGGCTGTAGTCAGAAGTCTTTTTAAAAATCCAGTTAAATACATTGGTCAAGTAACATTTGAAAGAAGAATCTGTGGCTTTGCTTCCCTACCTTTTCCAGTGCAGTAAGAAAGCTACTTTTATATGCAACAATTGACTACAGTGTTGGTTATCAACTCCACATACTGCTGTATGCTATGCAAACTTCCTGCCTAGAAGTAGTTCAACTGTCCCATCTACATTAATTTAATTTCTTAAAGCATTGTAATAAATTGAACCATACACAAACAAGTACTGTGAGAAAGATGTAGAATAGAGGGTTTTAAGCATATACGTGTATTAGTAACTTTATTAAAATTTTTAGGTTATATTATTCTCATGCATATTCTTGTATGTCTGACAGATATAACTTATGGATATCCACCTTATTTAATCCCTGAATTACTGCACTCCATGCTAAAAGACATTTAAGTCACTTGCAGCAGCATCTTTAAAACTGCCTCTTAAAGCTGTATTGACCACTGAAATTATAGCAAAGTACAGCAACAAGTCTACTGTTACGTGCAAAAGGCATCCTCAGAATCCCCCCAGGAAGCACTGTATCTCATAGGAGGAAAAAAAAATCTACAAGAAGTTCTCTCTTATGTAATTCCTTAAATGATATGTAGATCACAGAGTTGCTAGAAGAAACCTAATATGAATTGTTGGATGTATATTTTGAGAAGCAGAATTGAATTAACTTCTTTGAGATCACACAAATGACTCCCTAATAAAGAGCGGGAAAAAAAAAATCCAAATCCAATCATTAGAAACAATGACCAAAGGTTTATTTCAAAGTTTCCAAATAGTTTAGAAACAAATAGTGTCAACTTGTTACAGTCTCAAGATCTAATGCCTTTCAAAGCCAATGACAGCCTTGATCTAAACACCATGGGGAGGTCTGCAATCAGCCTCAAGTTAAATAAAACCATTATTTTAAGGGGCATAAGATGTCTGTTGGAAAAGGTTTTCACACACACTTCCACTCCCACCCACCAGTGACATATATACATTAACTAAGATAAGTCTTCAGCACCACTATGCTTGATGTGACAAAGGAGAATGTTCTTCACCATGAACCAATCTCCATTTAGTAAAAATAAATTGTTAGAGTAAAAATGGATAGAGCACTATTAGTCCTGGTTACAAAGGAACAATAATTCAACAACTGGAAGCAAATAAGTAATTCCTAGCTTCAGAAATGCCATCCAAATATTTACTTTATTGTCAAATATTTAATTCGGGAATGAAAAATACAAATAAACTATTTAAATTAGGTTTTCAATGCCTTACAAATTTTTTTCTGACCAAGTGCATGTTCAAGGAACCTCAATCTGCCAAATTACCTCTCTCCCTCAGTTTACCTACACACCAGTCTGGTCACCTGAATAATCACTTTAAAAAAAACCCAGTGATTAGGCAACTCCAGAGTTATCCTAAACAGTGGTGGGAGAGCAGAAATTGATGAAACTTACAACTACACACAAGATTTGTAGTAGATCTCAAAATTTCTGTTTATTCATGAATTAAAAGATCCTTTAGAAGTTAAATAAAATATTTAAATCAAAGCTTTAAAAGTCTCAAGCTTTTTGACTTTGTTTAGAAGTAAATATATATATATATATTCAGAAATAAAATAATAACTTTCCCTCAAACTGCAAAAAATAATTACCTTCATTTCATTCAAGTCTAACACCAAAAATGTTAAGTGAAGGTATTGATCTGAAAAACTGAAACCCAGAAGCCTTGTCTTCTTGGCAGATAAGCAAGAATTGTTCTGGGTTCCATGCAAAGCAACACAGCTTCTCTGGCTTTGGCAAATCTTTGCCCAAGGCCTGGTCCTTAACTTTACTGACAGCACATAAGCTAAAGGCAGTCAGCATCAGATGGAGAAGAAGGCAAAAGGCATCCTATGGGACCTGGACTATTATCCTAACTCCTCTCCTATCCCATTGACGATAAGGGTTGCTGAAACAGAAAGATCCCTACTCTGGGGTTACAGGGAATTCACTGCCTTTTTCTACATATGAAAGCCACAGATAATGAGAAAAGCTAACAGACCATCATCATCAGATAAGAAGTTACCTTAAAAAACCAAACATAAAAGAATTCTGTCAAAGTCCACAGATTTTCAAGTTAAAAAAAAAAGTGCAATACCCCCACATTATGTTAAAGCAAGAAACAACCAAGCACTCACTTTTTTATTTCTCGGAGGAGCATTCGAATAAGGATGGCCTGCAGTGGCTCAATCATTAATTTTCTCCACATATCAAGAGCTAGCTGTCAGGACACAATACAGGTTTACATCAACAAAAAGTACATTTAAAAAAAAAAATAAAACCCATCACACCAAACCCAGAACAGTATCAAAGATGACACAATTCCCCATTCAGGATTTTAAAAATTCAGTTGTTCCATAACCTCTTCTTTCTCTAGTCAGGCAGTATGTGAATGCTGGCTTCCCAGCCTGCATTATTCCTACACATCTAATCGAGCTGATTCATTCCTTGGTTCCACTCCATGAAGTATTCTCAAATGCCCATAGGGACCTAAGCAAGTTGGTTACAAGATTTTGAGACTACACATAAACAAAACATCTGCACAGTAACAGGTAAGTAACATACCTTTCTACCCAAAGTGTCTGAATGTGTACAAACATCAGTATTTCTAACAATGGTTGTAAATTAACCCTCAGCTGACAAAAGGGAACTTCTCTTGGCCCATTTGTCAGAGGTCACAATTAAAGATACAGAATCCTTTCATCCAACACACAAACATCTCTAAACTAAGATGCTTACATCTTAAGCAAAGTCACTGGCAAGGTAACATTTGGCTTCAATTGGAAGTCAATTAACATTAGGGATGGAATATCTTATTTCTAATATATCACTGGAGGAATCACTCAAGTGGACTCAAATATTTCAAGTTCTTATGTGTGAAGCAGTTGCTTCCAAGATAGACAATTTTTAAAAACACAATTGCAATAGTTCAAATGAGCTTTTACACTTGAATCAAAGTCAGTTTTAAAGCCTAAAAGGGATAATGTGATCCCTTATATACAGAGAATAACTGCAAATAGCAGACCTCCAAAAACACATGCCAGGAAGTAGCAGACTAGGAAAAAATGAAACTGCAAAGTTCAGTAAGGACAGAGGGAATATTGCTTCTAAGAAAGCTTTGACACAACTAACAGGTCATTAGATTTAAAAATTAAACTATCAAGCAGGTATGTCATAACTGAAAGCAGGCACATAGCTATCAACTGCCAATCTGACCCACTCTGTGAAATAAATCTCCTTTTTAAAGAGCAGACAAATGAACCTGCTTCAGCTGTCACAGCTATTCAGCACTCCTGCTGCAACACAGGGTTTAAGAAAGTAAACCTGACACAACTGCATCATAAGAAGACTAAAGGAGAGGTAAAAGTTTGCTTATAAATCCAAAGACAGATCATAGTTGGAAACCAAAGCTGTCCAAGGAGTGATTTTCACTCTCTTGCCTTGTGGAGAGTAGCTGGAGAACAGTTAAGTTTCTGTAAGACAACAGGAACTCATCCAGTACAGAATGAAAGAAGCCAGCTGAAAGAAGCCAGCTCTGGAGAGAGAGAAGAAAGAGAGGGGGAAAAAAAGGAAAGAACTGATACATTTTGTGACTATGAGGTGAAGAGAAACAACCTCAGGTAGATCTATTCAGCAATACGGTCTCTGGCATGGTTCTTCTCACACACAAGCTATCAGGAGGAAGCAAAGTCAAGTTGCCTATTGGAATTTTCTTGTCAAATAAACTATAGACAGATCAATCCAGCAACCTGATGTATTAGCTCAAGACAGTTTCTCTCCCTTGAGGATAGGGACTGATCTTACTTCTCCAGCTAGACTGGCAATACTGAATGTAGCAGTTTTCTCCATTTTCCAGAATCTATTTCGGGGCTGGGGGGGGGAACCCCAGAAGACACATCTTAAATATCTTCTAGCTCAGGGCTCCCACAGAGCCATCGGAAACTCAAGAGTTTGGAATCAGTGATAGGAGCTCCAGTCTCTTTCACCACGCATTTGTAACAGAGGGGAAAAAAGTAATCTCTTGCAAGCACTGGCAGACTATTTTCATTAACTTATCTCATCCTGTATGTTTCCTGGTACAATTACTGAACGTCTGGAACACTTGTGGGGATGAAGAGTTGTTTGAAGCTGTGCCCACACACCTCACACATGCACCTCTGCTCTCATGTACAGACCTACTGTTACACACCTCGGAAGAACTGAGCAAGAATGGACTTGTCTAAGATTACTGAAAAGCTCCCAAAGTTTTGTTACCACACAAGAGTGATGTTGAGACAGAAACTTCGGAACAGAGAGTGCAGTTTTGCTTCTAAAAATACTGGGCATTATTTATGTAACTTCATGCTGAGAATGAAGAGAACTATATATAAAATAAACATGTTTGCCCTTGGGTAGATAAAGGCCAGATCATTTCAGTCATCTAAAATGGCATAAACTGTAATTCCTTCCATTCTAAAGTGATGAACAACAAATAATTTGACTTCTGCCAGAGCCCTTGTACAATCAATCCAATGAATAAAAGATAGAATCCTACAGGAACCATAATGAAAGAGAAAATGCTTTCAAAACAAAGACTTGATAAACTTGCCAAGTTCCTTGTAGGTCAAGAAATGGAGCAATGAATTAACCAAAATAGTGCTGCAATTTAATACATAAATGTAGGACTCAAGTCTCCATTAGTTTTTAGGACAAAAGAGTGACTGCCATAAACCTAATCCTACACCAGTCATGAACAGATATTTACTGCCTTGAGATTCTCAAGAAAAGTTTTATACCTTGTCACATCAAGAAATAGAAGCCTAAAAACTAATGTTTCAAGGGCTTCCAAACCCAAAAGTATACTGCTGCTTCAGCATGTTTTCTAGATAGCAGTATCACTTAAGAATCTAAAGTTTGTTTGCAAAGTGGTTCTATTATCACATACAAACCCCATATTTTCCAACAGTTTTTGTATTTATTTTTTTTCCCTGCCAGGTCACTCTATTTTTTCTACACCAAAATTGTAATCTCATTTTACAAAGGGAACAGTGTTTACATCTACAATATTTCTGTGACATAAAAAAGCGAAAATTTCCAAGAACAAAGCTGAACTCATGGCATTCTGAATACCATTTATATCCAACCCCACTTTCAGAGGTACCTACCTCTCCAATTTCCATCAAAGGTTCATTCATATCCACCCCTCCATAACCATACTGAAGATCAGCCTCAGTCAATTTGTTCTTCTTAATAAACTGTGTGTTGAGGTACCTGTAGAAATAAAGATATCCTAATCAAAACAGGCAAACAGAAAAGGCTTTTAAAATTAAGTTCAGAATCATGGAATGTCTTCCACGTCACAAAATATAACCTCCTTTAACCAAAGCCATTGCTATTTGTAGAAAAATGTTACAATACAAATGACATTGAAATAACTTACATCACATTGAAACAGTAGTGTTGGTAACTGAGAGATCAAACAAGAACCTGAAATATCACTGTCAGCATTTTCTTGGTGATCCGTATACTTGTGTAAGAATCTAACCTTTCAACGTGCACCACTGAGTTACCCATACATATATGTGCAAAATAACTCCTCAACTCACAGATTAGTATTAGAGTGATAGTAGTTTATTTTAATGGTAGAAAAACACTCCTACTATCAGATATTTTTAAGTTAAAAGTATTTTCTTCTACCTATACTGTTTATTCTTTCATGTTTCTCTCAGACTGAAACACAGAAGTACTGCTAATTTTAATGGGGCAAACGTTTGTCAGTTACGATCCCTTACTCAGGTCATGGTAACTAGCTAACATCCAGATTACAAATTTTAAAGAGAAGAATTTTCAGAAATTGTTTTAAGAAGAACTTATAAAGAAGAAATGCTATTTTTAAATTCAGTATTTACTACTGTATGCACAGTTTTTATAAAGAATGCAAAATGGATTCTGTGCAAGACCTGCTAAAACATCTCTCTTGACTCTCAGTATTCCCATAAAACAAATATTGTAACATTTTTAAACTGAACCATTCTTTTCTTTCCCAGGTAACTGGGAAAAATTTTTTAATATATTTCACAACTACACTTATAATATTTCTTATATTAGAAATGCTTATATGAGGTAACTGAGTGGGTTTTTCAAATTTCTGATCTAACCAGAAGTTTCGAGATGCTCAGTTTCAGACACTGAAAGAGCCAGATTACTGAAGCACTTTAAGAGATTCAACCTTCAGAGGCTGCACCAGACCAGAGATGTCCAAGCACTCTCGGCATGAAGGCAAAAGCCACACAAAGGAGAAAAGGAGGAACACACTGTGAAATCCTGTGAACTTGAAAGAATTTAGGACACCAAAGAGTCCAAAGAAGGAAGACTTGCATAGTGCAGTGATGACAAACTGGAGTACAGCAGCCTGAGCTACTTTCAGACTCTTCACTGTAACCCTGTGCTACCATTGATACCAACCATGAACTGTAAATGCAGGTCTCTCTAGAAGGCTACTGGCCCTCCATGCCATATAAAACCTGTGAGGACATCAGGAACAGCTGGAACTCCAGCCTTAAGCAGGCTCCTTGGTGGCATTTCCCCATCGTCCCCCATGTGAACAAGCCAACAGCTGCCAATCTGCTTTTTCTCGTTAAACTTGACAAAAAGGAAAAGTCCTACACTCCTCTCTCTTCCATCAGTACATACAGAAAGCAAAGTAAGAGTAGCATGTAAAACTAAGAATTGCTAAACCTTGATATGCTGGTCTTATTACAAAGGTCTTAAAGAGAAAATGGAACAAAGCAAAAGCTGCACCATGTTTGTTTAGTTTTCAGGATTTTATTATGAACAATTGTAATCCTTCTTTCTCTCTTTTTTTTTTTTCCCTTTAAATGATTCAATTTCATTTTGCTGGATAATAAAAGCCTCCCAACCACTCGAAATTAAAGTACACAGACCAGTTTTTTTAAAAGTACCTATGAAACCAGTTACAGCACCAAGACACTGGTAAGGCCTAAAGTCCAGCATTGGTTTTATCTATTATTTTTACCATGAGAACTAACAAAAGCAACAACTTAAGAAGTTTCTTGCAGTGTTCCTTCCTTATTCCATCAGTTTTATCACCTTGGATTAGTCAAGTACATGTGGGATTTTACTTTTCAAACTGAATACAGATTTATTTTCCTAGCAAAATGCACTGAAGAGGATGGGTGGAAAAAAAAAACCCAAAAAACCACCAAAATCAACACTGAACAAAGAAAATATTCAGCTCATTTGCCAATTACATGATTGAGCTTGCATTTTATTAATTTTGTTCAAAAGAGTCTCACATTTGAGTAGTGTTTTAAATAGTGCCTATCAGGTTAGAAACAGAGATGCAAGCCTAATTAAATTTTAAGGGAATCTATTTTAAAATAATTTTCAGATTACCACCTGTAGACATTGATCAGTTTTCAATGCTGGAAGAATTACACGAATTAGAACCTGAGATACAATAGAGTCAACTAAATTATGGTACTTTTTTTCGGAGCAGGCATGCAATAAGAAAAGAACTCCAATTGATTTATAAAAAGCAGAATATCTAGAAACTTTGACTCAAACAATGCTGGTTCAACTGCATACTGCAGTACAGTGCCATCCTTGCAGAACTCCTGGGATTATGAGCTTATACACTGCAGGGTTGATTAGCACCAACACATTTGGGACTGTAACATCAAGTAGAATATATTAGTAATGAAAGAACTTCAGGAACCATCTTGCATACTTACCTGTTGAGCCATTATTTCTTTTCTCTCATGTTCTGCTACCATAATTATATTCTCTCCAAAACTGACCTGAAACATATTAATCTACTGCTCTCTTTAATCAGCACTCTTCAACTTAACCTGCACATCATTTCAATAATGTCAAAGGTTTAACAACTCTTTTGCAAAGCTTACCTGTATAAACAGTCCATATAGTCTGCCCCTTTGCTATACTCTTCCCAGTATCTGTGATACATAACCAGGACTTGTTCTTCAGCTTCCAGAACTCTCTGTGAAAGCACACACACCCCACACATCGGAATTAGTATGAAAATAGCACACATACTTAGAAAGTTATCATGGGATTATCATTTTGGAATAGCATTTGCATTTTCATTATTGTGGCAATGACCAAAAAGCTAACACCTCTTAATACTACCAAATTTTGGTAAGCCAGTTAGAACACCTGGACTTGCTTTATTTTGCATTTAAAAACAGCAATCTCTGTACTGTATTACCTTCTATTGACCTTTTCCAGAAGTACCTGTTTGAATAAGCCTGGTTCATATCCTCACATCAGACTGGTGGGATAACTCACAGAAAATTCCCTCACTGACAAAGACCAGTTTTATATTCACACACACATGCACTGCACACTGGAAGAATTGACCAACTATAACCATTTAAAACCACTATGCCTTACTGGATAGACAAGTCCTTATACTTACAAAGAGTCACAGAATAAAACAAGTTTAACAAAGCATAGATACATATAAATGTAAAACACATTAAAGTTCTCAAATCTAGGCCAAAAATATTTCAAAATTTAAGCAAATCATCATCTAAAAAATCTAAAAAGCTACTGAACTTCTCAGAATAGATTCATACTTCAGAGAAGTTCAACAATTTAAACTAATTATTATGATTTGTGAGGGGGGACGAGATCCTAGGAGTTCAGCTTTAACTCTCTCTGGAGTTTGTAATTTTACAATCTGGCTCAAGCAGCAAAAAAAGCCCATGCAAAAAATGCAAAAAAGGGTAAAAAATTACGGAAGAGGAAAGCTGGTAGACTAAACAGAAGTGAGAATGCTTTCCTCTGCCATATGCATTTTGCAAAGATTTTCCAATGTTATTTCAGAGACAAGTGGTGGATAACCAATTTAAAAACTGGATGTATGCCTTCTGCTACTTCCCACAGCTTCCACTGTGCTCGCACTTGCTTGATTATTCTAAGTTCAGCTCACTAAATAAATGAGGAAGAACTTCTTTGGCAGAGTTCTCTGCTAGTTCAGTGAACTGATTTAGTCTATCAGAGTACCAGAATTATCCTCTCTATAACCAGTGGAACTGCCTATTGAGACACCCAGCCTATCTTGTCAAATACTCAGGTACCTAAGCATGAAGCCATTTAGCAGCACTATCCAGAATTTGTGATGCTTTACCCCCTATAAACACACTTAAGACACTGGTAAGCATCTTATTTAAATCTACTTCTCTTTTTACTGATATAGATGGACACCATTCATCTATCCTATCATGATTCTAATGAGATTTGCTGTCTTAACTGATGAAACAGAAGCTAACTTTCAGCTATATAGACATACAAATACTGTTGTCATAATAAATAATTTGCTATTATTTCTTCTCTTCTCAAGCATTCATGTTATTTCCCACATATTTCAGAAGGTTTTTGTTTATTTTTTTAACAGAGTATGTACAGTTTCCAAGACACTGGAGTAGATACTTTTCTGCTGAAACAGAAGGCTAATGACAAACTATAGTACATTTGCAAAATGAAGATGTTTCTCTAACTTGTTTTATTATAAGCATTTAATGTAAAAGAAAGAACTTACTTTTTAAGTCAATGAATATATTGCATAAACCATAACTAATGGCTTAGAAAGAAAATTATTTCTTTTGTGTTGCATATTGACAGGTGTCTATAATACCTGCCTACATTTGTGTACATGCTGTGTGATGTGTTACATATTTCATATATACAAGTATTGTGTCTCTGCAACTCTGTCATCTGTGATTTAGTCTCATAAAGACCTACAAAAATGTCAGAAAAAAAATGAAGAACATCTACATGGACAGAGGTTACCTTGTGCAAATGGCGTACATGATTCTCCAAAAAAATTTTAGTCTCAGTATAAAGTCTCTCTCCAAGAGGTTCAGGATAGGCCACACACAAAGCATAAATGTCTCTGGGCTCAAAGTCAAGGTTTGTATTAAAGTGTAAAAACATATCAACAAAGTTTATGATTTAGAGAACCCTTTCTTCTCCACGCATGCAGTTTAGGTTTTGGGGTTTTCTTTACATTCAAGCAAAAAGGATAAAATGGATCATTTTCTGAAATTAGCGTAAGTATTGGCTTGTGCAGAACCCAGATTTACAGCATCAATACTAAATTTTGAATAGTGAATGCTGAGGCAATGTTAGAGCTAAGATCTTGAAACTTCTGTTAGCCCCATACTGATATGGTTTCTACCCTTTATTTGCCATGTATAATATACAATAATCTCAAGGTGAAAAAGCAGCTTTCATGCACCATTCTTTTGTATTTACAACATGAACTGAAACTCTTCTCATATAATGGAAAGAAGCACTAATCAGGTCAAGAAGGTGATTAGTCAAGTGCAAAGCAGAGCAAACACATGGTTGAAGCCAACTTCAAGTTTTCCTTCCTGGAGTCCAAAACAACTTACTCTCCCTGCATTTTGCCCTCACCCCCACAGGTAAAGCAATTTCAGGGAAACTGAAAATTAAATAATCACAATGGTGATGTGGACAAAAAAAAGTCTGTATTCTTTTTAACCAATATTATAATTTCACTAATCCTGTTTAGATCACAGCCACAAAAACCAGTTATACTTGTTAACTTAAATGGGCAGCAGCAAACTGTTAAGCCACCCTTAAAGTGGTTTTGTCCCTAAGCTACCTTGCAGAGCTACATCTTTGGTTATCTCAAGTTTCAAGAGTAACTTGAGGAAAAGAAGTTATGACTGAGAACTTTGCTTTCAGAAAAGCCAAGCAAGGATTAGGTCAAACTTCACATGAACAACTGTAGGAAATAAACTAATTCTGCAAAAATTACTTCAAAACATTATGTTTAACCACTAAGCATAGGCACTTTATAAAGCCAGCCATGATAGAAATCAATGATTTAGTATATCACTTTAATTACAGGTAGACAAGATCTGCTTTCCTCTAGTCTACCCTAAAAAAGCACATGCCTGTGTAAAAGGAGGTAGAAGACAGACAGTTGAAGTCATCTGGTTAATCTACAGAACAGTTTCAAACTCTCATCACACAGCTTGTCCAAACACGTGTTTCGTTTTTTATATGGAATTACTACTCAAAACAAAGAAACCTCTGGCGCAGGAGAACTAATTAGGAAAAAAAACCCCTTTATCTGGCAACTGCAATCTCAGAGATCCCAACCAGAATCTAATCTTGAGTACAGTTATTTCATTCACATAGATCATCTTTATTAGAATTCTCCTCAGAACAGCAAAAAGCGTTAAATGGAAATATTGAGAAACAAAACAGGCGACATTAACTGCTTTGTAGCAGTAGCTACCATTGCACTACACTAGCTTGTAAAATAATGACCAACAAAATATCAAAACAAACCTACATAGTGAAGAATGAAATATTCTATTAAAGAGATTGTAAAGAATAATTGTTTTTTCCACTTTCCCCTCCCCAACAAGTTTTCACAATCTAAGGATGGCGAGTAGTCAAATGCACCCTCAGTATAATTCAAGCCACAAGCCTCTTCACCATGTAAAGATATTATTGAGAAATTAAACTGAGAATTAGAAATCTTTGTAATTTACTCAAAAGCAAAGGGGACATTACTTTTTTCTCTTTAGATCCACAACTACACTACCTGAATTACCAAAATCTACAGATCTCTGCTAAATGAGCAGCTTACCACAAATTTAGAGGAAAGAGGCAGTCTTCACCACAGCGGCACAAGAAAATAGCAACGACAGTTTATCTGATGAAAGCAGCAAACAAATATCTCTGAATTTATTCTTGTAAACAGGTTTCTTAGTTTTAATAATCCTATTTAAGAATGAAAATGCTATCTCTACTCCTTCATGAAAATGTGCATCTTCCAAACATGCCTTTCCTTATTCTAGAGATCAAATTTTCTTACAAATGAAGAAAGCTGAATCTAGTATTTCTCTTTGACATTTGCCACCGTGTTTAGTATCAGCAGATACACAAACTCAGAGCTTAACCACAGAAGCACTTGAACAGGCATCTCACCCTCCCATATCAACCAAATACTACTTGTTGGATATCAAGTTTCTCTGGAATTCTACAAAAGAAAAGCTACAATGAGACTGAAATATATCTGACTGTGGCAAAACTATGCTTTCTTGCTCAATTTGTACTTGCTTCTTTATCCATTTTGAGTCCAGAATCGAAATTTAAGTACCATATTCAAAACGTTGTAACTCTCTCAACAACAACAAATCTGAGGTGAAATTAATCTCTAATCATCACTGGTATTTCACTCCATAAACTTAAAGCACATTTTTCCTGCGCTGCTGTCCCTTAGAACATCACGAAGAAGCCTTTACTGTTCAATAATTTATCTTTAATGGTGAAAGCCATCTGTTCTTCCAGTTCAGCATGCAGTTTTGCAGAGTGAGAAAGGCCAGAGGAAGCTGAAGCCAAACGGCTGCCTAGGGGCCTTCACTCTGTATTGAGAACATCAAAACCCTTCTGTGACTTAAGTGCTTTGGTAGTTGCTATTTGAGGGGCATTACCCAGCAATGGGAAACTGAAACACTTCCAGACAGAAGGAACAACAACAAAATTACTATCAACCAGAATACACTATATCCAAGGCTATAAAAGCTCATAAATATTGGTTTTGGGGTTAAAAAAGCACCTAGTTAAGACTTCTCTAGGAGATCAATGTAGAGCTTTGGAAAAAATTCTACTTATTAATCTTCTCTAACAGAACCAAAATTTGTAGAGGATTTCAAGACTTAGTCAGAAAGAATCATGACCATAGAAACTTTATTTACTCTTCTTTCTTGGCCAGTTGTTTTTAAAGATACATGTTTAACTTCCTGGTTCATCATAGAGTCCTTGCAAAACAGTTCATTAGAGAAGGGAAGACAAACTTGGAGAAAAAAAGGTGAAAAAAAGCAGGTGGCCATGCTGCATGCTTTTAAAATAATTCTGTTTGAAGTACAGCTGCCCTTGGGTAGTGTTCATTTTATTTATATCTTATTGGGTGGAAAACCCATAAAAACAACAGGAAGAGCTTGATGTTCTACCTGTTCAAAAAAGTTCTAGGTCAAAAGCAGTTACCAAAGCACAGAAGAACTACCTACCACTCTCTAACCAAGCCTTAACTTAAAAAGCGTTCCCAAGCCAACTGAACAGTTAACAGCAGAGTCTTGAAAGTGATACAACGTATTCACAATAACATCCCATACATAGACAAAACTGTCACTCATTTCCCAGAAAATGAAACAAGTTCATACACATTTCTTTCTTCAGAGAATCTTAAAAGGAAATCTGAAGGTCAAAGGTGGCTCAGGATGACTCACATTTTAAATAAAGTGACATATGGTCTTTCAGTTGATCTTTTCCAGAAGATTTTAACTCTTACACCATTGTGGTTCCCAGCTCATTGCCATTCCAGCATTTCAAGTATGAGGTAAAATGTTTATTTAAAGATAAGCCATGTTTAATGATAAAATTACCATAAGTTACAAAGGAAACACTATTTTCAAGACAAAAAAGTTCTGGGGACCTAGTGGGGCAAAAATCAGTTCTAGAAGTGGAATATGTGGAATACAAGCCTCTCATCCCTAAAATACTGTCAGCTTCCATACTCCACTGGATCTCAGCTGCCTCCAACAGCACAAGGGAAAGCTTAGAATACATTGATGCAGATGTGATGGTTTGCTGTATCTTATCCTTTTTTTCCACATCACTGTGTTGACTATACAGTACAAAGATCAACAGATACTATAATCAATGAAATAATCTGTATGAGTTTTATTGAAACAACTCAAATAATTTGCCATCTTTCTATTGTGCTGATTAAGCAATAAGAAAAATAGAGTTCATAGAACATTTCCCTTAAAATCTCTGCAGATGTTTAGAAACATTACTCAAATTAAATTGAATTTAAGAGAAAAAGTTAAACAACAAGATGACATATTTTTAAAATGCCCATTTTGTTTTCAAATATCCTTAATACTTTAGTCTTCTTTACGTGTAAAACCTGGAAAAAGGTTTTATATACATTTCTATACAGGTCCAGCTGTATAGAACTACCAGTTCCACCAAGTTGTTGAATACTCATTGAGCAGCTTGTGTTAAACCAAAGTTTGGTTACAGGAAGCAGAAGTATTAAACAACCAACATTCAAGCTGGAAGTTACACAAAGTCCTTGGGCCATTCAGCCACAGAAAATAAGCCAGAAGGCTCATGCCTGTGCCAAATCAGGCACTAATAGTGCCACTTTCCAAGGAATGTAATTAAGAGATGATAGTAAGTAAGGTCTTAAGAATTACAGGCCAAATGATTATTCCAAGACTGCTTCCTGAGTCTGCTATTCATAAGCAATCCTTTTCTGATGTTCGATCAACTGGACTAAATCCCAAAAGAGGATCAACAGCAGACTTGTGTGCAAGGCCTCCACATAAGAAGTTGTAAGCAAAACAGTGTGACAAGAGGAATCAATACAACATCTCATGCAACAATAACTATTTTATATTTAAATCTATTTCAGATGTGCTTATTTAAACGTTTCAAGTTTTAAGCTAGAGAATTTAACCACTTGATAAAGACTGAATTATGTAAACCTCAAAAACTGCTTAGAAAAAATGACTGCAAACAACTTCTCGGCATGTAAGTACCCACCTAATTCAAAAATTTTTTAAATTATGGAGTTACTTGAACTTGACTTCAGTACAAGGTGGCAAGTCATGCCCCCAGAAATTAATTTCAAAATTTTAAAATGAAAGCGCTCTTAAAGATTATTACACCACAAAAAGTCTCCACAGGAACTACGAGCTATGCACACACATGTGCAGATGAACTGTGAGTAAACACATGCACACACTCAAAACACAGGCATGTGGGAAAGCAATTCTGAGAAATGGTTAACATGTTCAGAATGAGATAAAACTTTAGAGTCAAGCCCCTGCACACAGAATAAGCTTATGTTGTAAAAATTTATGTAATAGGATCTTCTCAGGTGCTTCTTTTTTCACCCACAAGAACTAATAAATTAATAAGTAAGTCTAAACAATACTTCTCCCTCATAATTAAACCAAACTGTGTCCAATCCCTGCAGAACAGGTGCAAAGCCTCCTAAAATCCTCCAATTATTCATCACTATGTAATGGCTAATGAATAGATAGACACAGGGCACAGCATAACTGATTAGAAACATTATACTCCTTTTAAAAGAAGTTCACTGAAACTTAAACCCTGCCAGATATTACAGGTCCATTTTACATGTAAAACACAAACCTTTCCACTACAACAATGTATGTACAGGTGTGACATGAACAGCAGGACCATATGAATGCAGAAAGAGCAGTTATTTTTAAACATAGCTTGTTTAAACATAGCATGTCACGAGTACTGAGGCAATAAGAGCGGAGGGAAAGGAAGAAGGCTTTTTAATAAATCTTTGCTGTAGAAATGTCTAGTATGGGAGTTATCAGTACAGGTAGAAATCCAAAGAAGAGGGAGAAATCTTTATGCAGAAGAACCTCATCATCCCCCATCCCAGATTTAAAGATGTGCCGTCTCTGTATTGGGTATTTCCCCTGCTACACACAAACAAACTTACAACAAAACCTCATTGTCAGAATAGGGGACACTCAATACCTGTAAGAACAGCTTTAGCAAAAGCTGAGTATTAGAGCTCCCAAAAGTTACTAAAACTGAGTTTACTTTTTATCAGCATGGTGACTTTCACATAGAATACTTCCCAAATATGCAGAATTTCCCACCCCTTTCAACTTATTCAGTCCTAATAACAGGTACAGCCTAACAACAAGCTGCTCAAGATCACTGTTACATAATACAGGTTTACTCTGTGCTAAACACATCATACAAACATATTAAGGCAGATTTTTCACTTAAAGGATACGAGAAGCGATCGTTCCACGTTGCTCTTTCAACATAATCCAACATAACAACAGCTTTAATCGTTGTTAGAAGTTTGTTCCATGTTTCATCAAAGTCAACTACTCGTGGTTTCAAGGACATTGTGGGGCTTTAGTGTTAATCTGCAGAAGAATTTAACATGTCAGACAACATTGCACAATCATTAAAAAAGTACACCTCCTTTGAATTTTTCAATTTAAACTTTGTACACTGTTGCACCACCATGACAGAGGGACATGAAGAACACTCATCCCCTCCAGAATGAAGCTCACAATCTCTCATTTTTAATGCTTTGGAATGGAACATTAACGTTGCATGAGTAGCCCACAACGTAACACCAATTAATCTAACAGCATCATGCTTTGTGAAGTTCATTATCTCATCAAACTATTCATTTAACAGTGTCACATGAAGAAAACAACTTTCCTGTAAATTCTAATTTGTTCACTTTTATTCCAAAACTCTTTCAATTGTATCTAAGAAAATTTGGGGTAAGAACAAACTAAACTATTACCAGAGAATCTGAAATTCCTCCTGTCCGTTTGTAGCCTATGTTCACCTCAGGCTTTCATGAGACATTTTCGGTGTTTGAAAAGCCACAAGCCCCAAAAACTTTGATCAGGATGTGAAAAAGAAAACACATGGCAATAGGCAGAGCTTGTGCAGCTTACTGCACCATGCAATATGACAAACAGTGAGATCTTTCAAGTCAGACACAGCTTGAAAATACAGAACCTTTGTTAGTAATTTCATATCAAAAATACCAGAAGAGATTTATTGGGGAAAAAACCCATTCAACATAAAATTATCTAAATAAAACCAGGGAAAAAGGTGATGTAAAAAAAGAGGCAACTGTGAAGTCCTCTTGTTTCCACTAGTCTCTCTCCTATGTACCTGATCTAGAAAGAACCTGAGGTGTGACATTCCATGCACAAAGCAATTCCAGTTCCTGTTCAGAAATCTGACATTGTAAGACTACAATAAAAAGCAGAAGGAATACTTCTATTTCCATTTCAAACAGATGGACAAGTGACTCTTGTCTTTCTAAATTTTCAAGGTCACAAGGGAAAGTAAAAAGCTAGTGACAGACTTTGAGCACAAGAGGCAGACCTCTGTAAGGGAAAGAATCAAATGTCATGCTAAAAAACTATTTAGCAATCAGCTTACTACCTTAACCACTACTGGTTGTTACAGGATATATCACTTCTCAGTTTAAGAAAAAAGCAATAAAATCAGATGCAACTTTTAGCATGCATGCATACAACCCATCCCCACTGACTAACTAAGCATGCCCCTCAACTGCTGTAAATGTTGTAATATTTGTAACACAGTTATTAATTCAATTCATATATGCCGGCAGGAGCTTACACAGAAAAAAAAAATCAGTGAGAAGTGACAAAACAAAGACCCACCAAAGAAAGCAAGCTGAAAAACACATTGATGTATGCTCCACAGAAACATGAACCTCAGCAGAGGCAGACAACAGCTCACTTCCAGGAGGAGAGAGGGGGAAGTGATAATCTTCAAAAAGTCCTAATATCCCTTTTCTGGAAAACACGAGAGCATTTCCAGCTGACCCCAAGAAAAAATAATCACGGTTCACAAAAGAAATTAAGAATCACAATAAGTGCTTGCATTAATGGAGCTGTACTTGTGCTATACTAGAGGTCACTGTCTTGGAAACACACGTGGTACAGCCAAGGTAAAAGAGCCTTTTCTTCAAAGACAAGCAAAACTGTTGGGAAGAAGTAAAGGTGAAGAAAAAGTCCCCCCCCCCCACAGTATATCCCAATGTCATTGATTAGGAACACCGTGTTCAGGATGATTAAAACCTAATACTATGTAAAGCATCCACATAGTCATACAAATATTCTGGAGTTAAATAGTTTAAGATAATTGTTATTTGGCATTCTCTTACAACTCTCATGGAAATACGAATTTAAATGTGTTTTGAAGACATTTTAACAACTACGGTGTAACTTTTTACTGTAAGACACTGGGCTTTTTGGGGTATGCTGTACTCCAGCGTCAGCAATGCACAAGCTCACCAACTTCGATTACTAAATGTTTTGTACTGATCATGGTAAGAACTATAGCAGGTCAGAATATCTACCCTAGGATTTAGACTATTAAGGGGGTGGAAAGCCCTATCTGTTTGATAAACCCTAAGGTAAACCAATGTTACTGAAACATATTTACTCAGCCGGATAACGAAAAGATGACGCTTCCATCACCTCATCCTTTTTAAAACATATCGCTGTCATAATGCATGTATTTGTTCACACAAATAAACACAGCGTTCTGTCCAGCATCAAAGAACGCCCCAAATTCCCAACCTATTTAACCACCTCGACAAGCAGCATTACGAGCCCGTGGTGGGTGCGCAGCCACAGGCAGGAGCACTCGCGTCAAACAGGTGATCAGTGCTGCCCGCCTCCGCCCCGCGCCCCGCTCCCCACCTTCCCCCCCACCAAAACAAAAGCGAAACTGGCTGCGGGCGCAGTCAGCGGATAATGAGCGGCCCCGCCTGAGAGGCCGCACCGCGCCCTCCCCGCGGGGCAAAGGCAGGACCCGGGGCAGGAGGCGGCGGGCGGGCGCTGCCGCACAGACATCGCTGGGGGATGGGGGCGCGGAGCGGGGGCAGCGGCGGGGCCGGGGCCGGACGGAAGGCAGGGC
>VWYP01008646.1:203030-213915 GCA_013400435.1 Pycnonotus jocosus | reverse complement strand
CCGACATGGAGTCGCGGAAGGCGGGCGGGAGGTGGCCGGACGGAGGCTGGGACGGGCCGCCCCCTCGGGCGCGGCGCTCTCGGGGTTCGTGTGATGAGGTCGCCGTTACCTCAGGAGGCGGAGGTGTCCCGTCCCGCCGCCGGCAGAGAATTTCCCCAGCTTCCAGAACCCTGCTCTGGTGCGGGACGCCTCGGGCAATGGCCCGGCTGCCTCGGCAGAGCACTGGCCGTCGCCTTGGGGGCTTTGGCAGAAAGAGGCGACACAAAGTTGCCGGGTGGCAGTGACAAACTGGAGTCGCTGTGGAGACCAAGTAGCCGGGCGTGCTCACGTGCCCCGGGCGCACGTGCGCGCTGTGGGAGCCGCGGGCATCGCAGCGCCCTGCGGACACCGGGGCCGCGCTCGCAACTGAGCATATGAGTTCTTTTTAGAAAAAGCTTTTTAAGAAAGGGTTCATTTAGAGCACAGAGTGCAGCTCTCGGTGGGAGACAACAGTTTTCTGGAAAACACATTTATTTCTGAAAATTCTCTATTGTTCAAACTACTCAAAAGTTCATGTCAAAATAATTGCTTTCCCTGATTTCAAATCAAGCCTTTGCCCATTTAATTTCCAGTGCTTGCAGCTTTATCATTAAGCCTTAATGCTTTCCTTTGTCTTCTCTTGTAAAATTCTTTTTATTAGCTCCATTTTAAACACCATTTCAACTTCCTCTATTTTCACCCTAAAGCCCTTTATTTTTCTATTCTGCTAGTTTAAAGCTCTTCCATTTGCTGAGGGAGAGGTAGGTTGTAACTTTAAGCTTTTGAGTGCTTGTTATTTTCTGCAAGTCTTGGATTGTATCTGTGGTACTTCCCCCCCTTTTTAAGGACTGAAGGCCCTTTTCTCGTGGTAGCGTTAGCCACAAGTTTGTGAGTTAAACTCCTGAAAGTTCAAATATACGCTGGCACAATTTAGTTATGCTATTGAACCATGCTGCGTGAATGTATTAATTGTACAACATCAGGTATCACAATTTACATGGCTGTTAATGAAAAACATCCTTATCTATACACTACCCAAATGTTACACAGTACATATTTTCTAAATTTCTGTTATATGAGGAAGTTTAGTCCCGAGTTAACATTTATAAACTGGAAATATAGATACAGGAAGGGGGGTATTTCAAAACTAATAATTTTGGGTGGTCAGCATGGGAGAATCATGTATTAATTTTCCGAAATTATGAATATTCACAATTAGCACAGACTTTAATTAGGTACCAAGTCTTCAACTATTCTGCACACTCTGTTCTAGAAGGCTGCAGTTGAGGAAGCACAATTAGGAAGTCACAATTCAGAGGAAGAACATGAACATTTGTTACTGCTTTTATGTAAAGTATTTAAAAATCGTTCTTGAATTTAAATGTATTTCCTACTTAAGCCACAAAACTTTAAAATTTGGGTATCCTTTTCATCAAGTTTTTTAGTCAATGGTGTTCAGAGAATTACCACCTGAAAACACAGAACAGGATACTGCAGGATTCTTGACATGAGCAAGCTGTGAGCATTACTGTGTGTGATGCTAAGGTCATCTTGCCACTCCCACAGTGCTGCCTGCACTTCTGAAAGAACAAAGGTTCTCATACAGTCTGTTACAAAATAGGACTCAAACTTGTGCATATGCACCAATGCTTTATGTGAGTGGATATGTGATTTATGCATCAGTGAGTTCAGTTCAATGTTAACTCTTTTGTGGGGCTGTGTTTAGTAGGAGCAGTGTTGCTCCTACCTGCTGAAGCCCAGATGTTGATTATCTGAATTAACTAGCTGTGCCGACATGCCCAAGACAGCCAGCAATGAAAGTTGACATTTGGCAACGTGTAACCAATTAATGATGTCCTCAGCTACCTCAGTCATGTCTTGATGCATTTCTTGATGACAGCAGATGCACAGACCTACTTTAAATCCTGCTTGACCAAGGCTTAGTGTTGCCTTTCAGCAGTTGTAGATAGCAGAGACAAAGCTGGGGGACAGATGGAAATTCTGGAAATTTTGTAGGATAGTACTGTGGAAAAGTCAACTTCTTCCCAGTAAATTCTTATCAGTTCTTTGTATATTGTTGATTACAGTAGTGAGTGACTCAGGTTATTTTCTACTACATGAATATGGCACCTTAAAACTTCACCACCACACATACAAATTTATGTTTCTTTGATTACATCTGCTATGAAGTCTGCTCAGTACTGTCCAACCCAGTATTGCAGTATTTCCCGAGTTCCCCCATTGTTTACATGCATTTGTTTTCTCTCATCTGATACTTCTGTTACTCTGTCTGTTTGCATTAACTTGTTTTCTCTTATGTAATTAATTCTTTTGGAAGGAGCTGTCTATTTTGTTTGTGTTTATGCTACATCTAACACTGTAGTATTCTGGTACAGAACTAGGAATCCCATAGCCCTGTGGTAATACAAACACTATATTAAATGTGCCACTATACCACCTACTGCTTTATTTAAAAGCTGGGTTAGACTGCAGTCTGAACTGATAGTGAGTATCCACATCCCCCATCACCACCATTTCATTTGCAAATGTCTTCCATGTTACTGTCTGCTCTTCTTGTCTTTGATTTAAAATTCTGTTTTTACAGTAACATATTCCTTAGCCTTTTTCGTGTAGAAAATGAGAATATTGACTGGATTCTTTATGTTATATTTATGTTGTACTCCATTTGTACTAGATGAGATATTCTGCATTATTGATGCAGAAAATAATTCTAATTTTTTAAAAATAATACTTTGCTTCTGAAAACAAGACAAATGGAAACAGGAATGGACCTTTATTTCATTATAGCTATTTTTAATCTAGACTTTTATTGTGGTAATGTGCAAAATATATGTATAAACTGAAAAAATCTTTTTTGATTATAAAAATACACAGTAATTATTATTCTTGAAAGTTTATGAAGAATTTTAAATGTGTGATCATTTAATCTCCTTTAACCCTTTGAATTTTCATTAAGAAGCACCTGCTCACTGCACTCCTGGCCACAAGATGGCAGCGCTGAATAGATAAAAAATAGTTCAAGAGTTTCAGCTTGCACAACCTACAATAAAACTAACAAAATCCACACCTTCTTGTTCATGAAAGAGGAAAATTAACAAAAAACTCTCCCAAACAATATTTATTAGTTAGCCATCCATGTGATTAGTTCATCTCCCAGATTTATTCTACCATTCCCCAGGATTGCTTGGAAAAAAATTTGCAAATGTAATTTTTTTCCATCTGTTATTAAAAAGGGGCACCAATTTATTTTCATGTCATTGTAGATAAGAAGTTAAATTATCTATCTAAGCAAATCTAATTAATTTTGCTTTCCTATTTTTTCTTGCCAAAAAAATTTGCTAAAAATATTCTGCAACATTATTGACAAGCAAAATTGTGTATTTAGAACTTGTATTTAGAGATCAATAAGCTGTCAAGACTTTATGATGCAGTAACTGAGCCTAAATTATTTTATTTACAGGAATGTTCAGATCTTATACAGCTTTATATATGAGGTATCAAATGAGTAAAAGAATTTGGAGCTTTTGTGTGTTCAGTTACAAGGCTGTAAATCCTTCCTGTTCAGTAAGTGCATCAGATGCTGATGGCTCAGGTACTTGCTGTGGGCTCAGTGAACCAGATACGACAATTTTCCAACAAACAAGCAACCTGGCATATAAGAGGTTTCAGTGTTCCTATTTATAATATTGTTTGCCTTAGCATTTGGAAAAAGAATGCAAAAAGCTTCTAAAGAAGCTATTAGGTGGCTGTATTTTCTGAATTGTCAAAAATGAAGGAGTCCTGGCTGAGTCATCATCTGGCTGGGTTTGAGTTAATTACTGGGATTTTGCTTTCAGGTTTAATTTGAATATGAAACTACCCCTGAAATTTACTCTAGTAAATAAGCTAGCTTGCAGTTTTCATGCTTTAGCTTATATGCATAAAATCCCAAAGCTAGTGCGAGTTAGGGAAGTGTGGTGACAGAGGTGAAGACGTGGAACTTGTTCAAACATCATCACTTATCCATGCTGGTGGAAATGAGAGAGAGAGGGAGAGAGCCTTGAGAGAATGCTGCACACAAGGGAAGGGAAGCTGCAATTCCAAGAAAGCTCTGTTACCTCTACCAAGTCATGAGCTGGCAATATTTTTGTTTATAGTACCAGCAATGAACCAAAAATATTATTCTAAATGTCTCTTTGTCCCTTTTGATTCAGAAATTATGCAATTGTCTTCAGAAAGTGGTTCAAGTCCTTTTTTAGCAGTGCCTTTTTAAGGCACTTAATAAAAGGCTCATAGATCATGTGCACCATGGTACAATCAGCTTTAAAAATAGTAGGGAAATAATCCTTTCATGAAGATGCCATAACACAGTGAAAAGACATTGCTCAATACCTCGAGTCCTGTGTCCATTTCTGGGCCTGTCACTTCAACAAAGACACTGAGGTGCTGGAGCATGTCTGGAGAATGGGAATGAAGCTGCTGAAGTGTACAGAAAATAAGTCATGAGGATGCAGCTGGAGGATCTGGGGACATTTAGCCTTGAGAAGTCTCAGAGGAGACCTTATTTCTCTCTACCACTCCTTGAATGGAGATTGTAGCCAGATGTGTCAACCTATTCACCCAGGCAACCAGAGACAGACTGAGAGGAAGTGGCCTCAAGCTGTGACTGGACATGTTCAGGTTGGACATCTGGAAGAATTTCTTCACTCAAAGGGTTGTTAACACGAGTGGAATGGGCTGCCCAGGGAGGTGGTGCAATCACTATCCTGGGAGGTGTTCAAGAAACAACTGGATGTGGCACTTAGTGCTATGGTTTATTTGGCAAGGTGGTGTTCAGCCAAAGGCATGACTCCATGACCTCAGAGGTCTTTTCCAGCCTCAATGATTTTATAATCCTATGAGCAGATACTGTGAGAGGAAGGGAGCTGCTCCTTTTTGTTTGCTAGGCACCATGTTTTGGAGAAAATAGTCAGGTAAATCTTGAGTGGTTCTACCATGTAAAATAGTCACATAAATCTTGAGTGGTTAAAAATGTAAACTCCAGCATACAGCTCTATGACATCTGTGTGTGCAGTATGTATAAATATACACACAGATGGAAGAAAAACACTTGAACTTGGTGACTGTAGAACCCCTAGTGATGATGACTCTTAGGCAACACAATTTTGAGACAAGGTTGAATTTTCAGAGCTGTTGTTTCCAGGAAATAAAAAAAGTAAAAGGGGAAAAAAGAGCAAATAGTATCTGTCTCCACTAAAATATGATAAATGGGAAATGTCTAGTGCCCATTTCAAAAATGTCACTTTCCAAATTAAACTAGGCATCATTCCATTTCTTTGGGTTTTCTTGAGAAATTATTATATAAAAGTATATATATTTGTCTCTCAAATAATCCGGTAAAACATATTTCATACTTAATGGAGATGGAAACCTCCTGTAATGTGCAAAGTGCTAGACAAATAGAATGAGAGAAAACAGCTTATAAATAAACCAGCTGGCAAAATAGCATCATCAAAGAGATAAATTAGTTGAGCTATCATTTGATGAAAGATATATCCTTTTCAGAAAAATATGTTTCTTTAGCCATTTATCTGTGTCACTGGTAGATTAAGAACTAACAATTCTTGACATGAAAGAAATACAGAAGCTATCTCACATAAACACACTGCAAATAGCCTGATAATCCTCTGTTATACAGAATACTCTTTCATTTAGTTATTTTTCACTTGTACCTCTTTCTTCTCTTTATAGTTCCCAGACACCTTTACCTTGTTCCATTTTTTCAGCAGCTTTTGCTTTTCATTTTATATTCTGCATTCTTGCTCTTCACTGTCATTTACAACCATTTACCACCAACACAAAATCTGCTCCCCCATCAAAAACAACCCACACTTGCTAGAAAATCTAGTCTACAGCTTCTGTGTTGACCAAATGCAAATTCTTTTCTTTTTTATATTTTCATTGAATATTTTTAATAAATATGAACTCTTTATGTGTGTTTGCCTTTTACTGCATTATCTGAATGTTTGATGTCATTCACCTCTGTATGAGGTAGTTCCTCAATGTCCTCTTAGTGCTGGCCACATGCCTACACTGGCTCACTGTGCCTTACAGGATGCATCTTTTGCAAGGCACCAGTGCATGCCAACTGTTTGGGATATCTCTATTCCTGTGTCACAGTGTATTCACATTCAACTATAGTTTTCTGTGTGCTTCTTTTAACACAGCCTATTCAGAAAACTTTTAATAATAAAGCTTTAAGTATTTGAATTTTAAATAAAACTCAATCACTTGTTCGGAAATTTAATATTCATGCTATAAGTACAAAATAATGCTTTATACAAACCTGGCACTTTTCACTTGAAAAGTTCAAAGATCTCTACAAACAGCAATAAATTGTAAATGGTTATGAATACTGTGAAGAACATGTTATATTCATGTTATGAGGAAGGCGTTATATAAGTAAAGTTCATTGTTCAGCAGAAGAAATGAAAATTTCATGTAGTAGATCTAAGTTACCATTCGGGTTTTTTTTCTGCTGCAAGAAATATCATTATGCCTATATCTTGAAGTCACCAGTCAATCCTTTAAACATTTCAGATGCCTTACATTGTTCCGTAGTCAGAATATTATTTTCCCATTATAATAATTTCTCCCATAAAATTAATATGCAACAAATGAGTATTCAGCAATTTGTATACTGTCAAGATATTTGTCAGACTATAGGTATCTCCATTGTTTTGTTTGCTCTGGCTCCAGCGTGTGGGGAGACAACAGTGCTGGAGACCTGACCTAGGACAGGTAGATTAGGAAACAGACAGTCTGAATCCCGTCAATTCTCCTCATTACTTACAAACACCACACCAGGTATCTAACTATACATTCACAAATCATTTTAGCCATTTGCTAAATTGTTGTTCAAGCAGTTATTAATAAAGGGATCACAGTTTAGCTGCTGGTTTACTCTGATTTGCTTTGCTGTATTTTGATGCATCAGTAAGTACCTCCTTTCAAACTGCAGGACACACCAGACAGTAACATATGACTTGGGATATCTCTTTTGCATTTATAAACTTCAAATTCTTATTACAAATCCTAAAAAAGTATTAAAAAATGCAAACAAAACAAACACAAACAAGCTGCATTAAAATGTTGTATTTCATTTTTAGAGTGTAAAATATTATAATATTACTGCAAGTTATTATCCAAAATCAAATAATTACAAACCCAAGAAAATCAAAGTAATGATATTTTTAAAAATGCACCTAGAATAGTACCTGATATCCCCTTCACCAGTAATAATGTCCAACCCTTCCAAATAAGAAATCCTATTGTTTACATGACAGAAGGCATAGCAGAGCCAGCTGAGGTACTGCAAAGCCTCACAGCTGTTAGGCCAGGCTTCTCACTAAGCCAGGCCTGAGACTCCTCAAGGCTATTCCTTCCTGTGCTTCTGGCTTATGCAACCCACAAAAGTCAAGGTGGTGCCTTAGCACAGCACTAATTTTGGCAGTATTGATTTTCAGAGGTTCCAGTGATGGGCAGTAGCAAATAATAAAAGGGCCATCAATTTGCTCTTGTACTATTTGCACTGTTCACTCAGTCTTATTTCCAACTTAACATAATTTAGGGAAGGACACATTACAAAATATTTATAATTCTACAGATGTGTAACTTAAAAAAAAAATCTATAAACATTTAAAAAATATATTTACAAAGCTTTTACCTTTTACAATATTGTTCAATGTTTGCCTTTCTAGGGGTGTGCCATTTCTGTTTCTATTTGTGAGCCAATGGAAATCCATATTTTTCTTGCATGCTAGGAGTTTATAAAAGAAAAGAATAGGTAAAAAAAATTATTAGTCATATTTTAAACCCAATAAGGCATACTTCTTGCTTAATCTGTTCTCTGTTTCAGACTGATCAGGATTCTGTTACAGCATGCAGATATTGGCTACTTCTGACTTTCATCACATTTACAAAATAAATTGTGTAAACAGTGGCTGTGTGTTGACTACACTTTCCTGTGACCACTCTGCAAGTTCTGCAAATGTTCCTCTATTTCCTTGCAGGCAATAAAAGAGTAGAGGTAGGGTTATTCAACAGTCAGCTAAAATTGGAGTGGTCTATGAGGAGACCTGTGGTGAAATTATTAATTAGTAAGTGTCAGTATTATTTCAAATAGGATACCAGTCTATTTTTCTGTCAGTTTTACAGTTCTACAGATAATACATGTCTATTATCTTCAGATGTTTGGATTCTAATTAAAGAGAAATTGACAACTAAACTAGATAGCATATCCATCTTACTCTCATTGTTTACGCCAAAACAATCCATGAACCTTTTTACAAGCAAACTAAACAGGTGTTTCCTAAGATTAGAACTGAAATGCACAAAATTATTTCAATCCATTTTAAAAAAAAAATCTATTTAAAAGACAGCTGTGTGACCCATATGTAGAATCAGTTGTCTGAAGATTACACCGATAGCATTCCTCCTGATGTAATGTGCATTGGTGAGGTATTTATGTTCTCTGCAAAGAGCACCATGTTTCTTTCGGTGCCAAATGAAGTTGTTCCACCTCCCTGCTCATCTATTACCCTCCCTTCTTAAGGTAGTACTTCTCTCTGTGTGATGGTGCAGTGGATCAGACTTAAGGATTGATGCAGGTTGCAAGAAACTTACTGGCTCTGTCCACCGAAGTTAAAACAAACAAACAACAACAAAAAACCACCAAAAAACCAGCCATAGACATTTTGAGTTAGACAGAAAAAATGACTCAGGCAGTCATTCTGACGGCAGCAAAGAGCCTGGATTTCAAGTATATGTTCTTATATAAATTATGAAAATCATGATGAATCCTGACCTGTGTGGCCTCCTTATGGATTGCTTTTGGTCTCAGTGTTTGAAATTAAGTGGGTTCACATCAGGCATTAATCCCAATTTAAAGAAAGCTGTTTTCAGTCAAAGTGAGCTCTTCCGTGGCACAGGTCAGTCTGGCCTCAGGTAACAAATGCGGTACCCCAGCCCTGGTGCGGTAAGAACACAACAGTTGCTTTTCATTCCCTTCCTCTTCCAGCCCACCAGCTTCAGCAAGCTGCATCAAGAGCCAAATCTGGTTTGTCATCTTTGTATTGCTGAGGTCTAAGTCCCTCTGGCAGTTCACTTATTCCTCTGATACACTTCATTACAAGAGAAGTGGTATAAATAGTAATAAATTCTTAGTTAAACATTTCAAAGCTGTTTATGACTTACTTGAAAACTAATAAAAAATAACTGCTTGTCCAAATCCAGGACCTAAGAGTTCATGGAAATTCTCAGTTTGTTTACAGGTAACTCACTACAGTGGTTTCCATTATTTAACATGCTCATTTGAAATTTCTTCCTGTTTGTAATAAGACTTCTACCTTCAAAAATATTTTTGAGGTGCTGCTAATATCCTAAGAGCCATTTTTGGCTTTTTGAGCATACAAGACAAATCTAGAATTTTTTCCAAAAGTTTCAGCAGAGTAATTTTCATTAGTTTAATACTTGTCTGCTCATTTGATTATCTTGCTATTCTAACAAGTATTTTTAATTGACAAGAGAAAACATTTTAATGAGTGAGCATCACAATATTGTATGTAATGGGTGAGGTCTTAAAGCAGAATTAATTATAAGAAGAGAAACTCCTGTTTAAAAGCCCAGAAGAGACATACATTATATATGCAACAAAGGGAGGGAAACAGACCTCAAAACAGGAAGGGGCTGTCAATATTTCAAGAAAGGAAATGTATGATGAAAACTGAAAACTTGCACAAGCAATAGTGATAATTGAAGAATCTGTATTTTTACAATAGATTGTGATTTTGATAGCTGTGTGAAAGAACTCCTGTGAGGCAAAGTAAAGAACTAAATGCTTAAAGGCAAAATCTTGCAAATAAATATGATTCATCTCTTATGAAGTCAGAGATAAGAGTTATTTGTTTTTTAAAAAACACAGGAAATCAATACGCAGGTTCTCTTTACGGCATGAATAAGACTGAGTGTTTGACCCGTGTGGACCTATCACCAATCCTGACATACACATCCTCCAATTCTTCAATCACAATGAGTTACGTGCAATTAACTTAGGTTTTTCATGTTTATTTAGCACAGAGTAGTTTCTCACAGTATTAAAAAAACCCAACCCGAAACATAAAAATGGGTGAATTACGTAACTTCAGAATATATGTGCAGCGATGTATAGACATCCAATTAAAAATACACTGCACTATAATCCCTTCTTACACTACTTTGTAAAATACTGAGCAGTAGTAAGACATAGAATGTTCAAACATTGCTAGTAACAAAGTTTATGGCTTACGCATTTATTTAATATTATTAACCCTGAGCCGACAGGCTCTGTGCTCCCGTCAAAGGACGCGCTCACACCTACAGTACAAGCCCAACATGACTCAGGGTATTTGGACGCAATCCCGTGGCAGCGAGCGGGGAAACACGCACGTCGATCCCGCTTGTTGCCTCTTGGCATTTTCTGATTTACTTAGCTACATAAATGTAAAATACTATGTCATACAGTGAATGACTGATGTAAGGAACGTGCTTTTACTAAACAGAATTACAAAACAACCCGCGGGCAGCACCTCGGCGGGGCGGCCTCTGGGCAGGTTTGAGCGTCCCTCAGGGCTCTGGCACCGCCCAAGGGACAACCAAGGGTTGCGCCACGTCCCTTTCCTGGGTCAGCGCGGGGACAACCAGGGCTGGATCCTGCGGGGCGGCCCAGCCAACAGCCCTTATCAGCGGGGCCCGGCCGGCGCGGCGAGCAGCCGGCACCGCCCCGCTATCGCACGGCGGAGCGCGGTCCAGGGAGCGCGGCGGGCCCGCG
>VWYP01008646.1:142369-202682 GCA_013400435.1 Pycnonotus jocosus | reverse complement strand
CCGGGAGCGCGCTGTGCTCAGGGGCGGCCGCGCAGAGCCCGCGCGGTGCTGGGGGGCTGCCCCGAGGCAGCTCCGCATCCCGGCGATTCCGGAGGGGCTGCGCGAAGCGCTGGCTCCGATGCTGCCGGGGAGCCACAGCGCTCGCCGGGCTCCGGCAGACGGTGGCTGCTGCCCTTGCTCAGGACACCGGCCGGGCTCGCCCGGCGTTGCGGCTCGGAGCGGGGGCAGCGCCTGCACGGACGGCCTCTCGTGGGGCTTCCGCGGGGCTGCCCCGGCCGAAGGGAGCGGGAGTGCCCCGAAGCGTTTGTCACCGGTTACTCCCGGTTGTGCCTTTGCCCACAGCGCTTTCGGAGCTGAGTCAGAACAAGTAGGGAAGGATCACAGTGGGCTTCGTGAGTCCGAAGTCTTGCTTGAAACTTTGAACGTTTTGTCTGCATCCCCCGCTGCTGTGATATCATCTTTTTTGGTGCTGAGTGCAGCCGCGTGTTAAGTGATTGCACGGGGAATGATGATTGATGCTCTGGCCTACCCAGGGGCTGGTCGGGCCCTTCTGAAGGGGGCCGTGTGTCCTCTCACAGCCGGCTCTGCACTGCCTTGTCGGGGTGGTTGAGGTGGCAGGTGCCGAGTGGCCAGGTAGCATTGCCTGTGCTCAGAGTAATGGCGCGATGGGGTTTTGAAATTTTGGGCTTTAGAGTTTGGCTGAGGTATTCGGGGAGGAAAACAGGGAAACACTGAGATCGTAGGAGACACAAGAAACTTAGTGATGAAGTATCTGGTGGTACTGAAAACTGGAAGTTTGCACTTTTAAAATCGGATCTGTTGCGCTGTTGCACATTTTACTTGACTGAATTCTGTGACCACCTTATCAGCTGGTGTTCTTTACGCCACCAGGATGGTAAAACAGTTATTACAGAGTTCACACTTGAAAACACAATGCTCTTCTGAAACGAGTGCATTCTGAGAGTGTCCACAGTCACTGTCGGGTCATCAATAAATGCAAAACAGGTGTTTGTAAATTCACATTCTTGCTTTCTAGTAACTCACCTGTGAATAAAAGTCTTCAGAGATTGGGAGCAAGGGCTGAAACATATTTTTTAGCTCCTTATGATTGATTTCCTTTGTATCAAACCACCTTTGTAAGCAGTCCCTCATGTATAAAGGATGGTTGAAATAAAAAAGTTGTTTTTTAAAGTGTCTCTGGGTATTTATTTAGACAGTTATACACTTCCAGTTATGCAAAATACTGTAGCAATCTGCTTTTGAAGTATAATTTCACCAATAGATATTAAATGTATTAATATGTATTAATAGCGTAAAACAAACAGCAGTATTGGGAGGAGTGAAAGGATTTCTTGTGGTCTGTATTTCAAAAGAACATGTCATGATAGGGATGCTATCCCTCACCTCTTACCTATGGGCAAAATTATAAAAAATTTCACACCTTAAGCTGTAAATGTCTTCAAATTTTCTACGAAAAATTTTCTGTTTTCCTCTAGCTGATTCCGTCTTTCAGATTTCTCCTGTCAGGGGTGGTTCATCTGATCCCAGTTGAAGAAGCTTTTGATGTGTACTGTATGCATCATCTTGATCCGTGTTTATCTGCTACTGACCTGCTGCCCGTTAGTCTCAGACACTACAGTAAACATGTGCTTAGATATATTGAAATGTTGCTAGTTCGGTAACAGTTAAACTTCCTGCCAGATGCTGAAGATCTCTTTGCAATTTTGTAGGAAGAAGCAGGTATCTTTGCTTACATTATAGAAAATCATTTTTGTCCCTTTTTTATGTGAGGTAGAACTTCTTTACTAATTTAAAAATCTGGACTAGTATTTAAAATTATTGTTCAGTCTTTGTAAGCAACTAAGATTAAAAAATAAGAAAAAAATGTATTAATACTGAGTAAAGACTAAAACTTGTATTTATTTAGTCATACAATGAAGAAAAACATATAATTCTAAACAGGACCCAAGACCACCTACTTTAAACTATTTGCTTAGTTTTCCTTTAAAAATAGAAGGAAATGTAAATGTTTAAGTATGATGTGTACTGCTACTGATAGAGGTTTTATAAAGGATTTTAAGGGCTTGGTGGAAAATTCTGGTTTTCTTTCTTGGAAATTTAAAAGCAATGAATATGTTAGAACTTGCTTGCAATGCAGACTGAATGTGATATGTGTGGATACTGTTTTCTGAATTGGGTTAGTAACGGTTTCATACCACAGTCTGTAATAGTGATGTTTTAGAAAAAGCATAATTATAATATTGCTCAGTATTTTTTCTGTGTATTTATTAAAAAATTTGATGTATTCGTGTTGACATGATATGTACAGGAAATAAAAGCCCTGTACAATTCAGGTTATAAGAAAGCTCTGAAGACAGTGACAACCTAGTCTGAAACTTAGGAGTTCCTTGGCATGCCTGGTCCTGAGCTGTGTACAAGCCCACATGAAGTGGCACAGCTCAGTGTGACTCTGTCACCGCTGACCCTGTGGGCTCAAATGACTGCAGCTGACCTGCTCCTGCCAGTTCAGTGATCTCACGGTTGTGTCTATCCAAGATTCCTAATCTTGTAACATGTCTGAATTGTGATACTAATGCGCTACAGTTTGTCTTAAGTCATCTTTCTCACTGAAGTTTTATGCCCAGATAACATGTATATCTTTTAAAATTACTCATATACTTTGTTATTTTTGTTTTATTTTTTTTTTTTTTTTTAGGCTGTGACCGTATCTTTATATTTGGATGTTGTTTAAGTCAAGTCACTTTTTGGTCACAGAGTTGTCAAAAAGAAGCAGGTTTGAGCATATCTAGGCAAAGTATTTTGCTGTGTTTCATAGCAGTGATTGCATTTTATGGCCATCAGATTTTCAGACTTTTCTCCACCCTACTAAAGTTTTCTTTTAAGCAACCATTTGTATTAAGAGTCAGAATATAC
Organism: Pycnonotus jocosus; assembly: GCA_013400435.1. NCBI lineage: Eukaryota > Metazoa > Chordata > Aves > Passeriformes > Pycnonotidae > Pycnonotus > Pycnonotus jocosus. The sequence goes on along the minus strand of VWYP01008646.1, from coordinate 199,748 downwards.
ACAATCACAGGTGGAAAATCTATGTAAATTCTAGAGTTTTCCATATATATTGTAAATCTTAATTATGTTTGTCACTCCACTGACATGTATAGTTCTTGCTGCTGTTTTTCTAATTAAAGATAAATAATCAAAAAGTACACCCCTCTCTCTGTGCTGCATTTTGCAAAATGCGAGGAACAGCTTTGTTAGTTTTCTGCTGCACTGATACTCTTTTTGTAGCTTTTTGCTAACTTGGTGCAGCGCTGCAGATGAAAAGCCATGGGGAGAAAAAACCTGATAAAGTAGAAGAAAGAAATACATTTTCATACTGTTCTGCAGTCAGTGAGAAATTAAGCTAAAAATTAGGAACTGTTTTTTTTCCAAGATGAAAAATGGCTCTTTCTGGGTAAAATTTCTATGAAATACATTCAAGAGGAATAAAAATACTTGATTTTTTTTGTTGTTCGGTTTTGGGTTGTTTTTTTTTCAACAGTAGGTTTTCTGTGACAGATGGCTCTGGATACAAAAATACTTCAGGGCCTTCATAAAGTGAATTAATTCTGACTATATTCCCATCTTTAGGAAGAATTACAATTAATATGTTGCCAGTACCTATACATTATTTAATCTTTCTTGGTGTTTGAGCTATTCTGAAGCTTATTCTTATATGAACCACATAGACCTTTCATATTTGAGACTCTGTGGGTGGTCCTAGTTTACAAAGGAGAAACTTTTTTTTCCTACTTTATTGTTGTTATTATATTGCACGTATATAAAACTGGAATAGTTTAATTACATAACATCTTATAGAAAATTATGATGAAAAGTTTGGTGAAAACATTTTCCCCAGAGCTGTTAGACTGGTGAGTTTTAGTAGATATTTACATTGTATCTAAGGAAAAAGGTACTTAGTGGTAACTAGCAAGACAAAAATGTAGAAAGATTTCAGGTGTAAAATAGCTCCCTATGAGTCTAGTCTGAATTGATACTGGCATAGGGTGTGTAACACCTCTGCGCAGAAATACTCATGTTAACCCATTAAATACTGAATTGTTTTGCAGCTTGGCTACCATTAGCTATAGTACTGTTAAGTCTGGTCCAGTAGAGTAGCACTGGAGACATATGAGCTCAAAATATGCTTCTCTGTATCATTTGATTGGGTATCTTTTCATATTTTCATCCCTTTATTTTGGGCAAAAATTCGATTTTTAAAAAACCAATAAAATTTATTTTCTTAAATGTGGAATATTCTGTAAAATAGTGCCACAAATGGAGTTTGATTTACATTTAATTGTATTTAATGTAGTTAACTTATAATGTGTGGGACTAAATTCCAGAGCCTCAGAGTCAGGTGGGTAGCAGTCCTTGCCTGCCTCTTGCACCTCTCAGTGTAAGTCCTGAGAAGAAACCAAAGTGACTATCAGCCAGCTGAAGTAATTGAACTTTGACTTCAGTCAGGCTTGGCATCCCCTAGTTACAGAAACTGAACCTGAGGAACCGAGATTTTCTGCCTCTTAAATCCCGCACCTAATAAATGTCATGTCTTCCTTTCGCGGCTGTCAGTTGGTTGTGTAAGTAGGGTGTAGGTGGGAGCGTGCCTGCAGGGCATCCTGCCTGCCTCTGCCTGACCCTATCCTGTCTCTGTTCTGTTTGTAAACTGACCTGTTGCCATGGCAATGTTTGACATCACCTGTTCAATGTTGCACCTTCAGTGCAGGGTTTGGTAGGAGAGAAAGGGAGCCGAAGAGATCCAAGCTCTTGTTTTAAAACTCACACCTTCCGTTATGACTAAGTGTGCCAAGAAATATCGAAAAGGAGCTGTCAGGTAATTGCATTTTTATATAGCAGATATATAGCAGATTTGGAAGTTTTCTCTATGAAGTTTAAACTCTTAGTTTAAATTGAGGGTCAGCAAGCTGCTTATTTTTCAATGAAATCTACCCTACTTTTAAACCTGTAAAGTGAGAAGAATTGTTGTGACTCTTGAACCGTGAGTAGTTTACAGACAATTCAAGGGTAGATGCCAGCAGGGATAGGCATCTTGGAAGGTTCAAGAGGGCTGTAGCAGCCCATGGCTGCTGGACAGCTTGAGGCTGAAGCACTGCCTCTGTACTGCATGGGATCCTGGGACTCTCCTTGTCCCATCCTGAGAACCACTTCCAGAACTGCCTCTCCCTGCAGCTTTCCAAAATACTTGTTTTAGAGCTCCTGGCTATATGAGTGAATATTTTAATACAGGGGAATGAAGAAAGGACTTCAATTTGACAGAAACATACTTGCTTTCTGTCTGCTCCAAATAGTTTGGAATTACTTGCCCTAGCTGCCTGATATACCTCCCTGTGCTGAGTTATTTAAATGTATATGTACTTACTTTTAGACTGATGACCATGGAAATGGTTGAACAGGATGACAATGCAGTGGATTCTATGACAGAGAGAAGTGCTGGTCACCTTCAGAATCAGCCAGGCCAAAGTCAGATTTCCTCAGGATCTGAGGTAAGTTGAGATGTGGAAAGATGAGAAGAATCAATGAAGTGATATTTAGAACTGCTATGATTTTGAAACTATCAATTTGTATGGCATTCTCATGTTTTATAAGTCTTTCTTATATTAAATAGGAAAAATAAAGGTATTCTGGAAACTATGTCTTCAGTAGTTAACAAAGGACTAATACAACGTCAGGTCTGTTAAAAGGTAACCTTTTTAGGAGCCCTTTCAGACAAGAGTGATCAGTAGACACATGGGTCTTTTCCTTTCACTTTCACAAGATGCTTGTTACAGAGATGGGATACAGTCTTAAGAATTGAGGTGGCTACAAGATCAAGCATATCTAAACCATTAGAGAAGATGTGTTGTATAACGAAAAATGGAAACATGAATAAAAAGAACCATGGTTCTCTGTTAGTTCCAGTTTTTGTGCAAAATGTATTTTATCAAATTGCAAGTACATTTTAAATGTGTGCTTGCTTCATTTCATCCCTGTGTATCCAATGACAGTGTCTAGACTTCTAAAAGCATACTTTACATGTTTTCTATGGTTGCTCTACTTGGATTATTCTTCAGTAGTTAATGGATAAAAGATTATATAGTAACAATTCTCAAACATTAAAAATATGTACTGAAACATTTGGCACTTGAGGGAAATAGTGTTCCTGACACTACTAACATTTATAGCTTCAGAGAAGTGTATGGACCACTTAACAGGATCTTCAGAAGCCTTTTGTTGAATAAAAGAACTGATTTTAAAAAATGTCTTACAGAATTTTTTCATCACTGGAAGTTAGAAGTTATTTGCTAAGATTTGATGCCATGTATTTGGTATGTTAGATACTTGATTTACATTATAGATATATTTTTAAAACTGAAAGCAGCTGCTCTTTCTGTCAGATCTTCAGACACAAAGTAGACTGCAAAATATTTATCAACTTTTTTTTGTTGGTTTTGATACATGCAGCATTGGCAATATTGCTTGTTCAGGTGTTTTGTTTTTTTTTTTCTTAAAGATTTTTATTTGGTTTGCTCTGTTGATGTCATCCTCTCATTTCTTCTTTAGTAGTTCTGTTCAAATTTTCTGTTTTAACTTCATAGGATGATTGATGTGTAAAATCTATTGGCTTGGGCAATAGTCTGTGGAGAAAACAGCTGTGAATTCTGTCACTTGAGATTTTTAATGTTGATCCAGAGACAGAAGTGTCACTAGTGCTATAGAAGAGTTTTTGCACTCCTATATTGTGCAGTGTGTAACACTTTTTATGTTTGTCTGCATTTAATGCTCGAGTACTGCGTGTGCAGGTTCAGCTGTGCTGGGTATGGGTCTCATGCCTTCCAGTTAAAATGAGTCACTGAAGTATTGATGAATCTCCTTCAATTAACACTAAACCAAAACATGTACCTCCATTTGAAGGTAACATGTAAAATGTATCTCAGTTTGAAGGCTGAGGGTAACAGTCCGGAATTGGCATCTGGAGTCCCTTTTTGTGGTCAGATGGCTCAGAGAGCTGTCCTGGATCTGTCAGAGCTGCTCAGTGCAGGTAGCTGGAGCTGACATCCCTCTCCTGGGCACCCAGACAAGTGGGGTTGGTGCTGTTGTCCTGCTCCGAGGGCTCCAGGCCTGTGCCCATCTCCCGCCACTGGCTCCTGCAGCCTGCTCCCCTCACATGCCCTCAGTGCCTTCAGGCTGCTGTGGCACAGCATTTGTTGTGGTAAAACTGCCCAGACAGAACACTTACTGCTGACAGGCCTTGTCGAGACACTCCTTTGGCTTAAGATGAGTAGGCTTTTCTTAGCCTGTGTTCCTACTTGGCTAGCTTGGAAGGTGAGGCGCTTTGCCATGGAGAGTTGGGCCTGGGTGTTGAGGGGTTAAAGCCTGCTGGAGGTCCCCCCAGATTTGTGGGACATCTGCCTAGTTTTGTGGTGGCCCAGATGAGAAGTTTGTGTTTCTGAGGAATTCATGGCTGTGCCACTGGTCCAATGCCTGTGTATTTTGACTATTACAGAGAGGCAGAGATCTCTTCTCCCTCTTTGGCCTGTGGAGGAGTGCAGTTAAGAGAAGACAACCGCAAGTGATTGAAATATCTTGTGCCAACTTCCAATCATCCCTCCAACTAATTTTGTTGCAAATATGCAGAAATAGGAGAAAAGAATGACCTGATTCTTACTGAGAGCTAAAATGCCTGGTCACTGTTGCTGAAGGCTCCTTTTCAGTTATCTCTGAGGGAGGGGGCGGATGGTGACTTTGTTTGTGTTTTTTCTAGCAAAATATTTGTTCAGCCTTGGTTTTGATCAGTCAGAAGTAAAACATTTAATACATTATCTTTTAATTTGTGGTTTTCTGTGTATTATTGAAGAATTAGTTGTAGAAGGGTCAAACTTGAGAGAAACCTTTTAAGACTATCTAGTCTGACCTGCTTGTGCAAGCAGGGTCAGCCAGAACTGTGTCTGCCTGGGTTGTAAATATCTCCAAGGATGGAGTCTCTAGAACCTATCTGGCATCTGTACCAGCAGGTGACTGCCCTTCCAGTAAAGCAGGTAGAGTTTTTTCCAGATGGAATGTAAAGGTTTCTAATGTGCTTGATACTTAATTGAATTGTGACTTTGGCCATGGAGTGACTAGCAAAGTGCTGAGGGATACAGTTACATAGGAGGTGGGCACCTTTTTTTTCCTTCTCCTTCTTGGGGGTCACCTGACTTATTTTCCCCTCCTCTGTAAGCTTTTTTAAAAAAATACCTGCTATTTAGTTTTAAAAGAATGGACCAGGTACTCCATAAGATGATAATCTCTAGAGGGCAGAGATTGTTTTGTGCTGAAGCATTTTTAATGTCTCCCCTCTTGTGGGAGAGAGGAGACATTAAGAATACGTAGGCTGGAGCACTATGGTGTGATGGGATAACCTCCAATGCTAAGAAGGACCTATTATACATTATTTATAGAGGAAAAAAATTGTGTTTGCTTTTTTTTCTTAGCTTGTGTCATGGATACTGCTATAATCTCCTGCAATTTTTTGGTTCTGAAAGTAAAATTGCTTTTTCCACTAAAGCAAAAAATGACTAAATTTGAAACTAGCAAAGATGATATGCACCTTTTGTCCATTAAACTGTTACTTTTAAAAGAAAATGTCCTACTATAGGATCAGTTTATAGTTGCATTTCTTGCATTTGTCACTTTTAGCCAGCTGATGAATTGACATGGTAATGTTTTTGTGATCCAACCACCAAAATAAATAAGTGAGAAAGAAAAATTATTGGTGGCTGTCTTTAGAAGCGGTTGAAAATGTGCAGAACATCTGTACAAAAGCTCAGTGTCTTTGAGGAAAAAGCAGAGGGGTGAGATGGAAAATTTCTCAACCTGTTTTGAGGTGACCTGCATGGGTTATCTCACATGCACAGATCACCTGTTGCTACATATAGAGCTGTACTTAAAAGGAAGTTAATTTGTATTGGAATCTTCTAACAATGTTCATGACAGGCAAGCTTACATTTTTGAAGACTTACATCTGCAATGGTATTCAAAGAAAAATTAGATGTTCCTTTTGCAGGATTTCTAGAAGCCATACTGCATTCTGTGTTGCTCTGTGCTCAGCTACACTAAATATATCAATGTAAGATCAATGTACTTTAGCCTTTGTCAGATTTGATAAAAACACTTCATTGTGTTTTCTTTTTTTTTCTTTAACTGTATGTTTTGATGATTTTTTTCCTCTTTGATTCACTTTTTGTTAACCTTGTCATGTTGTCTATCAGTAGGGCTGTCTGCTGACCTTGTCTGAGATACCATCTGTTGACCTCTCGATGTTGGCCCTGAATAAGACATATGTCAGGATTTACAATGTGAGAGCTGCTGTCAGAGAGCATAGGGAGATTTTCAGGGAGATTTTCAGAGCCTGGAGTGTGTAGCTATTGCAAGCTGGGACTATTCAAGTTTAGCACTTTGGGGGGGCTGTCTTTGTGGGCTCCTGACATTAAACAGTTAAATCTTGCTCCCTAGAGATTGAGACCTTTAGGAGTTTGCTAGGCTGTTTTAGGTAAGGCTCTAAAACAAGCCTGCCGAATGCAAATGCTGGCCATTTAGCAAAGTTGATGTTAGAAGATTGTATGTCACCATTTTGTGCTTCCTTGAAGTGTATGGTGGCATCAAATGTCTGGAGTTAGCCTAACCTTATTTTTTTCTTTAAAGTAGGTACTTCTGTTTTGACTGTAGCTTTGGAATTGATCAAAACATCTATCTCCAGCTTTTCTTCAAAGAGGCTACTTGGCACCCAAGTGTGGCAGGTCCTTTGTTCTTTCGTTAGGTGAATCCAGTGTGGATTTGTCTTGACTTTTCCAGAATTACTTTTCACTTTACTTCTAGAGTCCTTGTAGTATTTAGAGTCTACAGAGGCAGAAATCAGATGGCCCTGTGTTCTTCATTTGGCAGTGTTGAAGGTATGAGGGGTTGAAAGTAACCTCTCTAGTACTTAGCAGGGAAATGATATCTGACATTCATAGGATCCCCAGGGTAACTGTTCAGATGGACCACGTATCTTGAAGTTAGATAAATGATGGGCAGCCTCTTTCTCTGCAAGAGTGTGTGCCTTAGTAGGAAGGTAGCACCTGATCATTCTTGCTGGCTACATTCCTCTCCCCACAAAGAAGAAGGAGCATTTACATTTCCAAATACCTGAAATACGGGACCTGCTATTATGGGTTGCGTGGTTGATATTTGTTGAAGCTATTGGAAGTGACTGTTGGATGCCTAGGAACGTAGAACCCATAGAATGTGTCAAGCTTCCCCTCAGCCTCTGTGTTCCTGAGTTGCTTCTGTGGATTGTTTTCAGTCGCTGTGCCAGACAGTCCTTGAAATAATGATGTTAAAGGTAGCATTGCTCATCACTGATGTCAGAAAGAAATTTCTTTGCCAAGTCTGTTTCAGTCAGGATTTACGCATGATAGCGTGAAAATGTTCTAGTATTTCAGTTGACACAGGAATATTCAGCTTAAAAACTGTAAAAGGAAATATGAATCAAAATTCTAATAATAATTTCCATTATCTATAAAAGTGATGCAGATTATGAACCTTTAAAATTTTATGATACTACCATCTCCCCTTCCCTTAGCACTTATCCCTCCTTATTTAATAATCTCTTATCTGGATTAATGGGAACAAAACAATTTCTCCTGTTATATTGTAAACTTTAGTCCAAAGGAATATTAGCTGAGTGAGGTTTTCTTTTTTTTTTTTCCCATGGGGTTATACTGAATAAGGAGCTTTAAAATGAATGTAGTTTCTTAATCTCAAGTACTGGATTATTTCCTGATTATGTGTGGCTGACCCATTGTGTACCAAAAAGAAACTTTTAAACTGTTCACCTTTCTCTGTTTTATGGCTGTTGTACGCAGAAAGTTCTTTCTGACCCACTGAGTATTGCATCAAATTGCAATTCTCAAAGACAGCAGTAAATGGAAAGGTTTGGTGAAATTGCCTTTATAGTGTTTTGAAAAGTTAGCATGCTTTGTAAACATTTAGACTGCTCTGTGATCACTCCTTGAAGCTTGGGTTTGGGATGTAAGCTTTGCAACAAAATAGATCATACTCTTCAGATCTTGGAGACTTTCTTGAGCTTAATCCCAAATTTTTATTTCTGACAAATTTCTTGTAATATTAGTATTTGTTGAATAGGTTGGGAAGAAAGTTTGTATGTTCTATTTCCCTGTTACCATTTTATGCCATTTAAGGAGTGATTTAAGGAACTCATTTCAGGGTTAAAAATGCCTGCAATTGTTCTATTTTCTGAAAAGCAGTTCAGTTTTTAAAATTGAACAATTGCATAGTGAATGTTGACAAGATCCTGTCTTTGTTTCCTCAAAACCTTGTTTCTTTGAGGTAATTTGAACCAACATCAGGACTTTTTGATAGCAGTGCAACTTAATAGTAGTTACAATTTTTGACTTGCTTCAAGAAGGGATTATTTCCTAGACAAGTAATATCTTATGGATCAGGAATGAAAACTGCTTTTATATTTGGATTTAAAAACCCACTTCAGTGTAAATACATAAAAAATACAAGAGTTTCTTTAACTGTTTTTTCTTAAATATTCAGCATTCTTCATGTTTTTCTTCTTACTCTCATCTCATTTTACATTTACTGCTCATACCAAATACCTTTGGAGCTGAGAACAAAGCTAGGAAGGGAATAATAACAGAATTTTATATTTGAGTCTGAGTTTATTGTTGGATGTGCAGAATATAGAAATAAGACTTTTCAGTGAAGTTTAATTGAAAAACACAGTATTTCATTTTATGATATGGTTCATGTTTGTCATTGGCTTCCTTTTCTGAGTTTAGAGGTGTTTCATCACATGAGTTGAGGTCAATCATAGTGTTTTCCCTTTTAACTTGTTTCTGTTAATAGATTTAACAGTAAAAGCAGAAATATTGAACTGTTTCTTGGCCCATAGATGTTAAGCTGTTTCTCAACGCATTCGTCCTCAGCACTGAGGGTTGAGAGCTACAGGCTGGGGAAAGCTGTTCTATGGCTGTGCAAGGCTTAGAGCAGATTCAGCTGTTCTCTATTTTTGTTGTTGTTTTGAAGTACTGATATACTCCAGCTCTCTTTTTCTTGATATATATAATTATATATATAACAGGAGTACATTAAACTAAATCAGTTTACAAATCCTTGTATAGCTTTATTTAACAGGGTGATTTTTCACTCTCTGAAGAAATCTCATGTCTCTTGAGACATCTATCCAAAAAGCCCAACTTCTTACCTAATAAGCAAAGCAAAACTAAAAGTTCTAGATTATTTTTTTTTTCCTAAGAACATTCTGCCCGTTATGTTGTTGCAGTGACATTCCACTCCAGTGAATATGCATGGGGTTTGTTACGTTTCTGGAGGTTCTTCCTAACCTTCATCCTAGCAACAGCAGATCTGGTGTGTGATGGCTGACGGTTGGGGTTTTTTTTTTTTTTTTGATTGAAAAGAAAATGCAACATCTCTGGAGGGAAAAAACCAAATAATTTCATTTGCTTAGAGTACAGATTTAAGCTTTCCAAGCCTTTACCAGTAAAACTAATTTATTTTTGTGTGTACCAATTATATACATCTAAGCTGTTTTAGATGTGGCAACAAAATCAGTTTGGTTTAGTTATCACTTCTAAAAGCATTTGCTGAAGTCTTAAGGCATCTTACTTAAACATGATGATTGTAATTTTTGCAGGTTTCTGTAGCTGCTTCCAGTGCTGGAAGAGGATCTCCAGCTGTAACTCTAGTGCAGTTGCCTTCTGGTCAAACTGTTCATGTCCAGGGTGTCATTCAAGCCACACAGCCCTCAGTCATTCAGTCACCACATATGCAAGCTGTTCAGGTTAGCTTTTTTATTGTTACATTTTCATGAATATTTGGTACCTCATAACTTTTCCCAACTCATCTTCAGTTTCTGTTCATTCCAACCAGTGCTGCAAGATTAACTCAGATGGCACAGGAAACAGCAAAGGAAAAGGTGGCAAACATCCAACCAGCAGCAGCTCTACGAGCATTGTGTAGCAATTCCTTAATGCTTCCTGTTTATCGTATAAGAAATTGTCTTGGAAATTGTGTCTGAACTTACGAAATAGCAAATTTGTGTCATAGCATGGCCTTCCTTCAGTGTATCCTGTAGTTTTTCCATTTTGTTAAATTCTATGAACGTAACATTTCTAGTGAGACTATGAACTCATAAATTTTCAAGTATCTCCTATTTTATTATTGGAAAGGGTCTGGAAATAACAGAAGTAAGCATATTGTATCAAGTGGTTCCTTGTTTTTAGGCCCTATCAGACCTTGTTAGAGCATCTTGTATTGCTTTTTGTGGATTTGGATATGTAGATACCAAAAATATGGGCAGCCTCAAAACAAATGTTCATGTGGCAAATGTTCACATGTTTAAAGTTGCTGCAACTAGAAAACAGGGATCAGTGCAAAATGTATAAAACTTTTCAGAGTTTTTAAAAAGTAGAAAAGGCAAGAGAGAATGAATTTGCAATGTTTTGAAAATTTCTAGGCCTCCTATTGGCATTTTTCTTGTAGCTAGGAAGGCCTCTGCTCTAGTTTTATTAAATTCTGTTTGGGAAATGTCAGCTGAATTGCTTTTTGCAGATACAATTGATATTTCTAAGATAAGATAGGTGATACACCCCTCCCTGTTAGGAGGGAAGGGTTTTACCTGTGGCCATTGCAACATGTTGAGGAGAAGCCATGTGTTGTTGGTCTTGAGAAGCCATGTTTAATGTTAGAGGCTTCTCAGTAACTTTGTAGTATAATAAATAAAAAGACATATATATGTATGATTTATATTCGAGATAAAAAATAAAACCATGATCAGATAATGAATATTTTATTGTTGAGCAGTAGGTGTAGATGATGGAACCTCAAGGTTTTGAAATCCTAGATCACTATTGAAAGAGGTGTGGTAGATGTCAATACTTTATCAAACTTGAAGTCAGAACAGAGTATTCAAAGTAAATACTTCTTTTCGTTGCAATCCTTTCTAATGGTAATTTTCCTGAGTAACTTTTATTCAATAAGCACATTAGTAATTCTCAGTTTCTGTCACTGCTTTTAAGTCAGTGTAGTCAGGACATACATGCAAAGATAGAGGAGTTTTTTTGAAGCTCAGAAGGAGAAATTTCTCAGGAATCTCTTGCCAGCTGCTGGTATGTCATCTTAGGGGAATGGAAGTCAACTATTTGTTGTATTGAATGAACTCTGGCTGTCCACCCTTTCCCAAAGGAGAAGAAACAGGAAAGTTTTGTCCCAATTAATACTGACTAGTTAGTTCCAGGATTTTGCTTTGGTTTCATCTGGACAAGAAAGGGCTTGAAGATGCTGTAGAAGACTCCATTACAGAGGGTGTTCAGGCCTTCTGTGGTCCTTTTCAGTACACTATCCTGCTACCTGGCATTTCCTCTGGATCATTTGGCTTTGACTTGTTACCTTCTCTCTGCCAGACAGTGGGGAACTTGGGAAATTATATCAGTTTTAAAAAGAAATAAAGAAGTATGCTGAAGGTTGATGTTGAAGCTTGCATGACCTCTGCCTCAAACATCTGCAATTTTCAACCAGAAAGTGCTCAAAAGTTTTTCTCATAATGTTGCTTTTTAAATTAAACAATACATTTATAGCATTCCTTATTGTTTTGTTAACTGTTGTTTTATTTGTAGGAAGATTTAAATTGTTACTTGACTTACTGCTTACTCCCCTTGGTAGTGTATCAGGTCTTGGAAAGACTTAACATGAGTTTGAAGTTAAATTTGCTCAAATGCAGATGAAGATGAAATAGGTAAAGATGAAATCTGAACAATGTCCAGGAAAAAACTACAACAGTTTGTTTTTTAACATTGTGGACGTGGTTGCTTGCCATTAGAGTGATCCAAAGTGTTCATGTCTCTCTTTGTCATGATGAAAATTAAAGCTTTTGAAATTTCTTGCAGAAAATGTCCTCTTCCACATTGTGGTGGTTTGACACTGGCCAAATGCCAGGCACCCACAAAAGCTGTTCACTCACCCTCCCCTGCTTCAGCTGGGCAGAGGAGAGAAAATTTAACAAAGGGTTCATGAATTGAGATAAGGACCAGGAGAAAATACTCCAAGGGCAAAACAGGCTCAACTTAAAGATATAAAGTGAATATATTACTAACAAAATGAGAGCAGGATAATGAGAAATAAAATACACCCTTAAAAACACCTTTTTTTCTCCCAGCCCCTCCCTCCTTCCCACTGACAGTGCAGGCAAAGTGTGGGGTTTTGATCGGTTCATCACTCAAGGTTTTTATTCTGCTGCTCAGGGAGAGAAGTTGTTCCCCAGGGAGACTGTGGGGACTCCCAGTGAGACTCCCTCCCATGGGAGACAGTTCTCAGTTAACTTCTCCAGCATGGCACCAATCTTTTGAGCAGCAGTCCTCCCAAAACTGCTGTAATGTGAGTCCCTCCCACAGGCAAACAGTCCTCCCAAAACCGCTGTGGCATGGATCACTCTTCCATGGGGTGCAGTCCTCCAAAGACGGACTGCTCCAACTTGGGAGCAAGATCTGTCTCTCCATAGGTCTCCCGGTAAACCACAGCCTCCTCCAGGCATCGACCCACTCTGCTGTGGGCACCTCCCCCATGGGCTGTGGGTGGATCTCTACATCCCCTATGGATCCCCACTGGCTGTGGGTGGATCTCTGCATCCCCTGTGGATTCCCACAGGCTGTGGGTGGATCTCTGCATCCCCTGTGGATCCCCACAGGCTGTGGTTGGATCTCTGCATCCCCTGTGGATTCCCACAAGCTGCAGGGGCACAGCTGCCTCACCATGGTCGTCACCATGGCCTGCAGAGGAATCTCAGCTCTAATGTCTGGAGCACCTCCTCCTTCTCCACTGACCATGGTGTCTCCATGTTGTTTCCCTCACGTGTTCTCACCTCTTCCTCTTTTCTGGCTAGAATTGAAACTGCCCCCAACCTTTGTTTTGATTTCTTCCTAGATAGAGAGGCATTACCACCATCTCTGATTGGGCCTGGCTTGGCCAGTGCCACGTCCACGCTCAGAGCCATCAGGGATTGTCTCTGCTGGACATTGTGGAAGGTTCTAGCAACTTCTCAGAGAAGCCACCTTTGCAGCCCCTTCGTTACCAAAAATCAGGCTGTGCAAAACCAACACACACATTAAAATGCTTAAATCATCTTGTGATTTCCTTACCTTCTTCATGAAGTATGGCTGTTCCCAAATTCTTCAGCCGTCTTCACAAGCTAGGGGATCTGTTGGTAGCTGTTAATGGAATGTGATGATTTAAAGACAACTGAGGTCTTGTTTTTGAGCTGTTTGTCCTGGGACAAATAGATTATTTCTGAACCCCCATGGACCAGCAGAATGAAAATTCTGTTTTGAGTTAGGATGCCCTGGCTCTTTTCTTGGCTGTGCTATACTATCTTACTTTTGAAGGATTATGCCAGAGGCTTGAAGGTTGATCCATAAGGAGATTGCTGAAGGCATATTGGGAGGGAAATGTCTTTCAGGATTTCTCTCTGGTGCTCAGCATTGGTCTCTCCTGTAAAACAAGGAATACAAACTTCTGGAAACACCTGTATCTCTGCAGTCAGCTGTGATGTCAGGTTTGGAGCTAAACGTCTGTACACATGCAGGAATAACTCCGACTGCCTAGGTGGGAGACTGAGTTCTAATGATATTTGTTGCATATTGCCCAGGAAAATGAAACTACGTTAAATATTTTTACACAGAAGCGTAATATAATAAAATTAACAAGTGGAGAGGCAATTTCATTCTGCAATAACCTGCAGTTCCTTCAAGATGTGCTTCTACAAGTTTGAGTTGAGGTGACCCAGGCCTATAAATTCCCAGAACCTTCCAGATAGTAATTTTCTGTTGAGGTCAGGCGCATTTTGTTTCTAGTACCAAACACTGAGGACTGGCAGATGCATTAATTGTAGAGCTCTTCCTTGTATTCCCTGAGCTTCCGCTGCAGCCGGATCAAACACTTGAAGTCTTCTAGTCTCTTACATCATGTTTGTTCAGTGTTAGTTTAACAAAGTGCTTAATCTGAAACTGCAGTCTCGTCTGTCTTCATGTGAAAAGTTTTTCACACTGTTTCAATTTGGAAATCTCAACACAGCAATAGTTCTGAGTAGATAAAAGAATCCAAGCAAATAATGCCTTTCCCTTGTTCAGTAATGACTTTCAGTACTGTGTAGTAAGATAAATGCTGGTCAAGAGTGTGATTCAGCCCTAGGCCTTAATGTTGTCTGGGGTAATTTTAAGAGAAGAAGAATGTATGAAAATCATAAAGGTCTAAGAAAATGAGATACTGTGGACTTCTCAGGCATTTCCAAAGCTCATACAGCATTGCTAAGCAATGTCTTTGTATTTATGAATGTGTTAGTAAGTCTAATAAATGTGTATATTTAAATAAAGTTATTTTTAAAATAGCTTTAGTGTGGTGTGAAGAAACGTTTATATAATATTATTTAAAGTACATCAGTGCAGTATTCTGTATTTTAGATGTTTGACCTCACTTTAAGAGCTAATTAAATTGTATAATATTTTTATATTTGAAGAAATCTGTTTCCAGTACTTTTTCTAAGTGTCATTCACTAAATAGTAACCTGGATTATATTGACTTTTTGCTTTTTCAAATGGAAGAGGTTATCTGAGTGACTGTGTCTGGGTAACTTCAGAGTTTGCAATTTGCTTTGGAAAAAGTAGTTCAAAATCACATGACGGGTGATAAATAAGTCAACAAACTTCCCATATATAAACCTGGATGTATGTAACTCTGCTGCTGTTTTTTTAATGAAGGTATGAATTTCAGGAACTTTGCTGTTACAGGTAGCATCGATTGCAGATGAAGCTGCACAATCAGAAGTGATAATTGATTCTCAAAAACGTAGGGAAATACTTTCAAGAAGGCCTTCATACCGGTAAGGACTTTTAATTTTGGTTTTGCTGGTTTTAAAGGCAGCTTATTTATTACAGCAAAACTGATAAAAGTCAGTTATTTGATTTTCTTATGGGTATGGATTTTCAAGTACATAAAATTACTTACATTCTTTTTTTAGAAAAATTTTGAATGAGCTCTCCTCAGATGCTCCTGCAGTAGCGAAGATTGAAGAAGAAGAGAAGTCAGAAGATGAAGGAACGCCTTCTGGTATTTCTGCAATGGCCATGCCAACCAGCCTGTATCATACTAACACGGGGCAATACCGTATGTTTGCAAATGTACTATGTGTATGCAGAACATACATAGCACAGCTTTGTTTCTAGCACTACATGATGCAGTAGAAATGTTTGATATTGATGAGGAAGAATGAGATTCTGTATTTCTCAGTAATTATTATTAATTTTTTCTAACATGGGGAATATATATTTTTAATCTCTTGTACTATTTGTTGGCTGCTAGATTTAGTCCTTCTAGAGCTTATTTGCATTAAAATGTGGAGGTGAGGCTCAGCTGAAATGAAAAATGTTGACACTTTTATGGGAATGTTTAATGATACAAATCACTGCTGTTTCAAATTCCTGTGATTTGCTATGTACTAGTGCTATTCATTATATTAAATGGCAAGTAGAGTTTTTTGAAATGTAAGATTGGAGTGTGAAATTACTTGTTAAATTCCAATTTTCTTTTTTAAGAGAACCACATCTTTTTGTCACCAGTTTTTAAGTATCTACACTTTAACAGCAGAATTAACCTAAATCATGGTTTCCAATATTTGCTGCATTGTCCAAACGCAAGTTAAAAGTTACATTAATGAATCTGTTCTATAGATTTTCTTTTGTATATTTTTATTCCTGTATTTATAGTAGAAGTGTTGCATAGCTTGCACTCTGTGGCTTGTTTGGACATAATCAGATAATCAGTTGTGAGTTTGGATAACTTTATAATAATAACAACTCTTTACAATTTGTATTTTATAAAGCTTCACTCCTCCAGTTTGTAGGGGTTTTTCATATCTTTTCTTAAGTAGACAACTAAAGTGCAGGTGTTTTTCCTTTGATATAATGACAGGAAGATTGCATAAGAAATGTTGTGGAGTTTTTTTCCTGAAATGAGAAAACAGAGGAAGTCTATTAAAACTCTGCAATGGTATATAAAAGAGGACAGAATGGCTCTAGTTGTGTTCTGCTCACCCTTAGAATTCTTCAGTTATTTTTAATTTATGCATCTAAACTAATTATTAATGGTGAGAAGACAGAATTTGCCTGCAGAATATATCCTTTCAGCATAAAAAATAATTTTGCTTGTGCCCCATGGCTGCTTTTCTTACCCTTTCTCTAGGCTGTAGACGTAAATAAATGTTTGTTGTGTGATGTCCAGCATCTGAAGCATTCTTTTCTGTGGAAAAGAATATGGTCATCCTAAATTACAACTGTGCAGTACAGAATCTGGAATGTATTTATGTAATCTTGTATTCCAAGAAAAATTAAATATTTTTTTGAATTTTTGAATTGTATTTTTTATTTTGCTTAGGTTTAATTAAGAATATGTATATTTGGCATTTCAAGACTTAAAATGTTATCTGTGTATTACCTAGTAAGCCTGTAAACCCATAGGGTTTCTAAGAAAATTTAGAGCTAAGGTTTAATCATAGCTTTCTGTGGGAAGCAGAGTTGTACTCTGACTGCAATGTCTTGCAGGAGGTGATTCTGAGGGGAATGTATTTTCATTTGAACACACCTATAAACAGTAGTAATAGGGAAGTGTTTAAGTGAATAACAAAATTCAAGAGTTTTGCTTTCTTGTTCAAGCAGACATTTACTTCTGAATATTAAGCAACAGAGAGCATCACTGCCAATGTGAGAACAAAATCCACAAAAATTTAATTGAATCTCTTGTGTCTTAATTTAAACTTGGCTATAAGCCAAGCTCAGGAGATTTCTGTTCTTTGCTGCTTTTTCTTTGAGTAAGTTATAGTTGTAGCCTAAAACATGCTGTATAATTAAGGTTCTCATCGTAGTGGGGCATTGCTTCAAAATGCAATGTCAGCCTTCATGGACTCTCTTGGCTTTGGCTCAAAAACTTTGTTTTGGGAGCTTTTTCTCATTGGAAACAGTTTTTCTTGCTGAATTTATTAATCCATTAATTTGGGAGTTTTTTTAAAGTTCATTTTTGTAAATTAAAATATCTTGCCTCAGCAAAGTCTATGTATTTCAATTCTGGTTAGGCCAGCTGGTAGCCAGGATGGTAATTTCCATGAGGGTATAAATTTGGAACTTAGTGAAGAGAGCTGGGCTATTGTCTTTACATGTATAAAGCACAGATCTGAAGCATTGCTGAGCCATCCTGTTGGTTGCCTGTGATCTTCAGGAACTGCTGTTAACTAAAACCAGGAAGATTGGGTGGGAATGTAGCAGCTCCAGTGTTGATTTTAGACTGGATATGATGTAAAGGGTCACTCCATGTACATCCTTCGTCTTTACACCTCCTGTCAATAGCTCTGTGCTTCTGCCTGTTGTTCCTGTGCCTGAGGACTCCTCTGTCCCTGGCCAGCATGGGCTGCACAGGTTCTCCTGTGCAGGTACCCACTAGTTTACCCATGAAGCTTGTGTGGTGTCCATGGCAATGAAGAACTGGCCTTGTGGTGTCACTGTGGCCATCTGTACTGTGCCCTGCTTTAAAAGAGGTGTTATGTTATTACATTTGCTGGTTCCTTTTTTTCTCTGCTGTTCTCTCTATTCCTGCAAAGGAATGGCAGCTTAGCTGAAAAGATCATTTTGACTGTGTGGTTTATGTTTGGGTGTCTGGGATGACTCTTTTTGGTAAACTTGATAAGTAAATTTTTCTGGAAAACAAATGTATTTTTGTCTATTAGCAGCATTGATGGCTGTTCTGTACTTACTTTTCACCAGCCAAAATGGTATGTTGCCATGGTTTCCAAATGTCTTTTTTCTTAGAGCTTCTTGGCTTTGGCTCATGGAAGCAGACAGGCTGACATGACCAGATAAAATGTCTTTGCCAGCTACCTCGATCAACATATGTGTGATCTTTCTGTCAGGGAAATGGGTAGTTTTGCACAAGGTGCTGTCTTGTGTAGGAGCTTTGTATTCTCATCTGACTACACACCTACTCTGTTGGCTGTAGTTCTGTCATGTTGGTTCTTTAATGCTGGAAAAAATTATTAGTTCCTCACTTGTGGTAGTGGTCTAACATGAAAATGTTGTTCATTCAGTTGGAGTGTGTGAATCAGCCTCCTCATCCCTCTGCTTCCTTGTGCATATCATGATGATCTGCATGAAAAAATGCAGAGGGAAATGAAAATTATTAGATCTTTTGCTGTCTGTTTGGTTTACTTGCTGTCTTAGAATAGACTTTTAACAACTGGAGAATTAAGAAATCTTTTGAGAAAGACTAACTTTAGTTCCATTTCCAGTTTTGGAGGGGAAAAAGATCTGTTTTTTCTGGATTAGAGCTGATGATCACACTCAGAGAAGAGCATGGAAGAGAAGATGACACTTGTATCTATCCACCTGCATGACACTGAGATACAGGGACTGTCTAGGGAGGTCCTGTACTCATCATGAAAGGCCCAGTTTTCAGTAGAGCTCCAGCACAATGAAGTGTGTGTGCAGTGGTTAAGATCAGGACAGTGAATGGGGGGACGGGCAGTGTGTTGTTCTGGGAATATGGCAGGAATCAGTCCTGTAAGGGAGGCAGTTACTGGAGTTAATTCACTTTTGTTTATAAAGTACTGGATTGGGATCTGAATGAATAATTGCAGGACAGCTGTGACATATTTGTTTACCCAGGTTCACTGCGGAGCCAAGAGCTGTGTATCAATCTGTGCTGGTGTTTTACTGTTTAGGAAGCCAAACTGACTGAGGTTTATGTGGTATGGTTCTGTGATGGTGTAGATGTACCATTCCTGGTGCTAACTCTGAGAGGCAGAAGTTGGGTCTTTATAACTTCTGTGGGAGGTAGAGTTGACAAATCTTGTTGCTCTTGTCCTGGACTTTGTAAAGAGTAGAGGATACTATGCTTTACTTTTCTTGCTTCTTGCCCCAGAAATGGGGCACTTTCTGCTTTGGAGGCCAGACTGAAACATCTTGCACTCTATACCCTGCCACACTCTTCCCCTTCTCCTCAATGCCTTATGGAGCCTGTGTGCAGCACCCAAATATTTCCTATGTTACATACTCCTTATTCCAAAGACAGGACTGGAGGTCCATGCTGAATCCTGTTTCAGTGTTGCAGATAAAGCTCTGGACTTAATTCAGCATGGGAGGATTTCCATGTTTTCCTCAAAACAGGCTAATTCAGCTGTTGAGATTTGGCAGTCTCAGTCTCTTTCGAGTGTTTATATCTGAAGTTGAGCTTTTGAGATAACCTACCATTGTTAAAACAGAACATTTGAAATTATCAATCTCTAAAATTCACATAGGTATCTAACAAATCCTGTATTGAGATAAGCAGAGCTGAACCTTCAAGAATGGCATAAAATACTGTACACTGTAATCTGACAATGAATTCAGAGGAGCTGGCAAGCCTGAATCTTTTTATATGTCTGACTTTTGTAACATCTCAGATCACTCTAAATACAGTGTTCATAGTTTAAAAATCTTTTTGGGGAGAAAGGAGTTTTTGCTCCTTGGGAATTGGGTTCTCAGCTAAAAGTTTCAGGATTGTTTTAATTAACATAGGAGATGTGGATTTGGCTGGTGAATCAATTGGTAGATAAGGAATTGGCTCAAAGAGCTCCAGTCAATGGCTTGATGGAGGCCAATGATGTGTGGTGTCGTTCAGAGATCTGGTTTGGGACCAGTATTATTTAGTATCTTTGATTGGAGATGTGGAAGGTGTGGTTGAATGCACCTTCAGAAAGTTTGCAGGTGACACTAGGCTAAATGATGCAGTTGATACTCAAAGCTCAATAGAGACAAGAGATACCATCCAAAGGGACTGTGACAGAGCAGAGAGATGGACCCATGCAAACTCCATGATAAGGCCAAGTGGAGGGTCATGTGTATGGGTTGTGGCAATCCTAAATGTGGATGCAAACTGGGTAATGAGTGGATTGAGAGGACTTGGATGTGCTGGTGGCTGAAACACTGAGCATGAGCTGGCAATGTGTGCTTGCAGCCTAGAAAGCCAACCAGATCTTAGGCTGCATCCAAAGCAGCGTGGGCAGCAGATCGAGGGATGGAATTCTGCCTTTCTGCTCTGGTGAGACCCCACCTGGAGTGCTGCATCTCCAGCTCTGAGTTTCCAGCACAAGACAGACATGGACTGGCTTGAACAGATCCAGAGGAGGGCCGTGGAGATTATCAGGGGCTGGAGGCCTTTCTTATGAAGACAGGCCGACAGGTTTGGGATTGGTTAGCCTGCAGAAAAGAAGGCTCTAGAGAGACCTTGCAGTAGCCTTCCAGTACTTAAAGGGGCCCTACAGAAAAGATAGGGAAGGACTCTATTTGGGAACTTAGTGATAGGATGAGAAGCAGCAGCTTTGAACAGAGAGGATAGACTTAGTTTAGATATTAGGATGAAATCTTCACTTTGAGAGTGACAAGGCGCTGGAACAGGTTGCTCAGAGAAGTTGTGGATGTCCCATCCCAGGCAGTGTTCAAGGCCAGGTTGGATGGGGAGACTCTGTGCAGCTTGATTTAGTGGAAGGTGCCTCTACCTGCGGCAGGGGAGTTAGAGCTAGATGATCTTGAAGATCCCTTCCAACTCAAACCATTCTATGATTTTACTGATACTTCTGTGTTTAACAAAGGCAATTTCAAAAGGAATATACAATTAATAATGTCTCTAGGGAATGGCATTTTTGTAAATACTTGATTGTGGCAAGAATGCACTATAATTTTTTAATGGGGAAATTATACTTGTTTTTTTTCATATTGCTATTACATTGAGGGAAGAACCTCACTTTTTTCTGTTTCTCTTTTTACATGAGAATTGGGCTCTGTACAACTGTGTACAACCTGGTTAAATGTTGTGCTAAACTTTTTCTTACACTAAGGAAAGGATTGTTAGTGTTAGCGACAACTTTCTCTTCTTTTGTCTCGGTGTCCTGGTTTTTGTTTTTTGAGAGTCAATAAGCAGCTTTTTGTAGCAATTTTTTTTAAAATAACTTCTATGTGAGTATTTCACTTTTATATGGCTAGGAGCCACTATTTTTTCCCCCCATATTTAAACTATTTTAGTAGAGTTAATATTTCTGGAAACATAGAGATAAAATGTGTTGAACGCTGCTTTTTATCTGTTGTATGTATGTCGTATACTACACAACAGGCTTTATATTTGTGGAAATCAGTATTAATATTACGTAAGTTTTATTGTATAATTGATCCTTAAGCAAGGAGAGGACCAGGAGTCCTATAAGACAATGTTTATTTCATGTTTTTTAGCATGTGTTATGTCTTTCTTTTGCCTAACTTAAAATTTCTCTTTTTTTTTTTTTTTTTTTTTTTTTTTTTTTTTTGTTCCTTTTTTTTTTTTTNTTCCTTGATTTTTTTTTTTTTTTTTTTCCTGTTTAGTTACTATATCTCAAGGTGGTACAATTCAGACTGTGACAAATTCAGGAGCTCCTCAGCCAGGCGCTACCATTGTGCAATATGCAGCACAGTCATCTGATGGCACACAACAGTTTTTTGTTCCTGGAAGCCAAGTTGTTGTTCAAGGTATATTTTTTCAGTCTACTCCATTTTCATTTTTTCATGTTAAACAATTTTTCTTAAAAGATTTCTTATTTTATGTTGACATTATTGCACTATTAAGTAAATTACTCATAGCAACATAAAAGAGTCATAGGAAGGGATTCAGATTTTCTGCTCAGTAAGGCAGGTACTATGTTTGGTTAAAAAGAATGAAATAGCAGGATAACATCATTTTCTGCTTTAGATTCTCTTGTCCATATTTTGAGACATGTTTAATTGGAATAAAGGTACTGTTACAGACTGAAATGAGATGCTGAAGGTGCACATTGTTTAATATATGAAACTAATCTGGTTTTTTCAGCAATTAATTTTGATAAAACACGAATTCTGAAGGTGTTGGGATATGTTTAGGGCAGAATTTCCTTGCAATTTATGGCTCTTGCAGTTACTAGAAAGCAGATCCTTTACTGAAGCTAGTTTTCTCACAGAAGAACACTTTGAAGGTCCCACAAAGTGCACACGTGATGTGATGAAAACCTCTGAAAATAGGAGAGAGATATCTCTATGGAGACACTAAATTAATAGCTATGGAGGATATACAAAATTTAAAAAAAAAAAAAAATTACTGACACAGAGAAGTAGGGAGGGAAGGCTGTATGAATACAGCTATGTGAAATAAGCCATGAGAAGAGCTAGGAAGGATTTAGATATATATTCATGGAATGGATGAGAGTCATCTGATAAATGCTGAAATACATTTTTGACCCAAGACTTCTCAGAAGCATTTCAAGTCCTTTAAGACTATAAGATGAAAACACCTTGGCCAAATGTTAGTTTTTATTGTTCCGAGAGTACTGGTACAACTTCCCTAAATGTTACTATGAATGCATTCTTAACAAAGCCTTAAGACCCAAATTTGTCTCTCCTCCAAACCAATTTCCACTCTAGTACTGCATGTTTTTCTGAGTATGAGTCTAATAGGTTTTCTGTGTGTGCCTCCACATCCCTTAAATCAGAGGCTGTCTCCATCTCTCCAGGTTAACTGTAGTATTTTGTAGGTGTTGTTTTGATTATTCAGAGCATTGGCATCAGGGGCAGAAAGAATAACTCCTCATCTGCTTCCTAAAACTTCTCAAATCTGTGAAATGTGAAGAAGCACAGCATTTGAGGATTTTATCTGGCAGCATTTCAGTCCTTGGGAATTCCATTTGACTGATTTTCCTTTACAGACTCTCCATTACAGACCTGTTCTCTGACAGGGCTACACAGTCTCAGCAATGGGCTCCACAAGATGGAATTGCTCATTAAGTGTTTTGCCTGTGATGGAAACTTTCAAAATGGATTTAGAGACAGTTAAGGAATACCTTCTATGTTATGTTTCTGGAAGCATCTAGATACTTTTAACTAAATTGATTTGTTCTCTGTCCGTGATCAGAGAAGTTTATATCCTGGAATTCTCTATTCCTTTGGTTCAAAGTCCAGTGCTTTAGTGAGCCTCATAGCTATTAACACAGAAGAAAAATGTGACATAACATATACATGGGAAAGTACAAAGCAAACAGTAAGAGAGCATGAGCTTGGATATGATGATAAGATAAAAGGCTTCAACTTATTCTACATACTATTGATATTAGAAAATCTTTAGAGAAAACAAAACCTCTATAGTAAAAAAAGAGATGTATAAAAATAGTGTGGAAGCACTTGGAGATGTTTATAGTAATGCAATTGCATGTAGGCAGCAAACCTGAGTTAATCACGATAGAGTGAGACAATGGAATAAGTTGAATATACAAGTGTCTGAAATGTCCTTACTACAGGTCATTTTACCTATGCTAGAAGGTCTCTTGGAATATAGGTTATGAACATTTGTCATTTATGTATATTTTGTAGTTGACTCTTCACCTAGTATTGTGATAGCATAGATTATAATAGAAAAAATATTCTGCTTAATCTTACCATTTACATATGTATTTTTGTAATGATTTTAGGTAGGCAGCATATAATTCTTAATCATAGAAGAAGAAAAGAATGTAACAAATACCTGGAAACAGAAAAGATCTGTTTCAGATACTGTTTCAGAATCTTTCAGATAGCATATGTATTGATTTTTTTTCTAAAGTATTTGCTAATGATTCTAATGTGTGTCATGTAGTAATGGATAAGATCACATAAACCCTGTTCTTGGAATTTTCTGATAACTTGTGGTGTGGAAAAGTATTAGGATGAAAGTGCCAGATGTATTGATGCAATTGTGTTTGCTACAAGTTTATATTTGTTGGCAAAATAAGAGGCAGTTCTAGTGTCTGGGCAGTTTGCTAATACATTAAGGGTTAAGGATTTTTTTTCTAGCTGAAGAAGCAAGTGTTTGACTATTAGTGAAAATGAGTGTAGAAAAGTTATATAAAAATCATTCTGTTGGGATCTGTGTGTTTTCATTATATTGTTAGTGGGATTTGAAATCTGTGGCTTGAATTTCTTGTGCTTTAGTTCTGATCTTCTGTACATATGATCCTGAAGTGGTCCTGTAATCACAGAACACTCCTGTAAACACAGGATGTAAAACACAGAACATCAATGCAAACACTGATGCTTCCACTGCTGCCATCCAGCACAGTTTCACAGCTGATAAATTACCAGTCTGAATTTGTTTATTACAAAGACCTTAGAAGTTTGCTGTGCCCTACATACAAACCAGTGCTTGGACTCTTGGTCTGAAACTAATTTCATCTGCATTGATGTAAATAACTCTTTTAGAGCTCAGTTGTGGTGGTTTTGGTTTTTTGGTGTTTTTTTTGTTGGTGTTTTTGTTTTGTTTTGTTTTGTTTGTTTTTTGATGGTTTTTTTGTGGTTTTTTTTGTTTTTGTTTTTGTTTTTTAATTTATATTTTAAAACTAAGTCAACCAGATCTCTTGGACCTATTTTGAAAAAGGAGGGAAGGGGGAAGAGGTAGCCCAGAGTTACTGTTCTGCTTATTACAGCATCTGAAATCACTGGCATTAGATTAAATTTGTTGGAGTGTTCCTTAATAATTTCTGGAGCTTTTAGCTGAAATTAAATGAGTGGATTGTGGGTTTTCCTGCAATACAAGGAGCTCCAGCCTTTCATTTACCTATTTGTTACAGCTTGTTAAGCTTTCCTGTCTTGCATGTCTGTCCGACAGAGTTCTCTGCCTTTTAGTGGAACTGTTCCAATGAAAACAACTGCATGTCTGTTTTAAATTTCCTTATTTTCTATCCAATCATGACCTTATCATTTGGATTCATTCATGAATGCTAGAGGCACGTTTTAATTTCTGTCAGTCAGTGCTGTGAATTTTCAGGTCTCTCTTAACAGCCTGCTTTGTGGTGAGTGCTTTCTGTAGCTTTATGAATAATTCAGGGAAAAAGAACAAAGCTAGGATTGTAGCAATATGGAAGAGGGAAAAAAAAGCAGGTTTACTGGAAAATGAATTCTTTGGGCTGCAGTTTCAGTGAGCTGTTCCAGTGATGGAGCATGTTAATGACAGTGGTAAGCAAGTGAGGTCATTGTGATGTCAGTGCTCTTGCTTGTAATCCTGCACATGCTTGGTAGTTTGGAACAGTTCATGCTGAGCTCTGGTAGAGGAACAGCAGAATCCTGTGTGCAGAAGTTGATCATGGCTGTAACAGGAGATGAAACAGGTAAAAATTCTGTTAGCCTTTGACATGGTATTTTTCTATGTCTGTGCAGTGTTTAGTTAATATTTGTGACATTTTCTTTTGAACCTGTTGCTGTAATTCTTTCGTCTCTCTAAAAGTAGTACAAATAGCTTCTTTCTGCTTACTGTAGGATTCCAGAGCAATTTTAACAGTTTTGTTTGGGGGAAAAAAACCAAAAAATCACTGTTAGTGCATGAGTTCTTGCACAGATTGATTCAGTAACTGTTCTTCATTATTTGATGCAGGATTTTGCTGAAAACAATCCACCTCTCTACTTTTGCATTTTTCTTTATTGTGGCGATAGTAATATGTGTTACTGTGTTTATAATTGCTTTTTGTTTTGTAAAAATGACAAAAAATAAAAAACTGCCTTTTTTATTGAGCAATAGATGCCACAAATTTGATAGCCATGGGCTTAAGCCTAGCTGTATAGAAATTGTTTCAGCAGTGCAAATCAACCCTATGCTTCCATTATTAGAAAAAAAACATTGAATGGAAACAAATTTGAGGGCAATAATTGATGTATTGTAATGCCTGCTTGTTTTCTCCTCCACTGTTAAAATGGTCTGTTCCTCAGCTAATTGAGTTCAAAAGGCTGACGTCATTGGATTTCCTGGAATCGTGTTGCAGTAGGGAACTGGAAAAGTTAAACTCCAAACAAGATACACATTGACGTCAGCTCCAAGTCATGCTGCGATTTTAGTCAGTTCCTTTCTGCCTCGTCAATTGCCTCCGGCAGCTCGGTAACATTAACTACTTCCCTGCCGGCTCCTACGTGCTGCTGCTCAGTGCTGGCGCACGTTGTTTCATTAATCCAAAGATAAATATCTTTTCCAGGTCGATGTTTTTAATGCTCACAGGGATAATGATTCATGCCTAGTGTAGCCAGTTTAGTGGTGAAGTTAAAAAACCCTTTGATAATCAAGTCCCACCATTATGACTCACAGAAGGGGGAATAGGCATCCAAATACATCGGGCATTTTTTCTCCTGGATAGTCACTGAAAGAACTCGAGTGCAGGGATGCTCTCTAGTGTTCAGCAAGTTACTTTTTCCGAGAGGTGGTTGCTTTTTAAATTTATTTTTTTTTAAATGCACTTTGTTTTTTTCACTAGTTGTCTTTTGGCTTTCTTAATTTTCTTTTTGTAAGTCTCAACTAAAAGCTTCAGGTTTTCAGTGGCTTTTTACTTCCTTGCATTTTAAGGAGTAAAAAGAAAAAAACCAAACCCAAAACAAAACAAAACCAAAAAACTAACAAAACAACAACAACAAAAAAAAAACAAAACCCAAAACCTGGGGCAATGTGTTAGGGAAATGCACCAACTCCAGGTTTGTTGCTTTGTTAACAATCTCAGTTCTACTTCTCGTACCATAGGAATCACAGCCACAGAAGTTTGTCAATCTGGATGAAATGTGTGTGACATTTGTCTCAGATGCTGAAATGGAAGGTGTGCTTTACTGTAATATAGATACATAACTAGGCTTCAACTAACCTTGAAAAAAAAAAAGTTTATTCCACTCTGTTTAAAGCCTGTTTCATCTTTCCAAAAGTCTTTTTCTGTGTAAATTAGTTACACTGTAAGTTCTTGAGATAATATACAGAACATTTTTCAGTCTTTGAAATATTTTTTTGCAATGATATATCATAAAACATAGATTATTGCACAGCTAAAAGATACTTTGTCTATGCCATGCTATGCTTTTTTCTTGTTTCTAAACAGTGGTGTCTGGATTTGCAAGGTCTCTATCACCAGAATAGTTAAATATCTGTGTTTCTGTGCTGGCAGGTTTATAAGTGAGACAACTGTCAGGCAAAGACTGCCACTACTGGGACCTGCTCAGACTAGAATACTTACCAGTGGTGTTTGCCGATCCTAGCTGAGATAGGGACTTGCTTTTGTTAAGTCTTGCTAGAGGTACATGATCACACTGAGTCCTCTGCACAAAAGCTGCAGTAAGTCCTGCTTGCTGCCATCTGAGTATAAATCAGACACAGACAACAAAGTCTTGCCAGGCTGAGGTGATCTGGGTTGTGGAGCTTTCCCCATGACTTGATCTACAAAATGGTTTGCTTGGATTTCTGTTTCATTGTAACTAAGGCAAACTAAGATAACATCTCTTTAATACCTAGTGATGAGATTTAAAAACCGGTAGTTCTTACCATAGAGTCTATAAGATATATGTAATGTGGCCAGCATAAAGGGGAGCCTGAAAAGTTGCTAAAATTCCATGTTTATAATTCGTGAGCTGAGGTATCATTTCATTGATGTGACTGGGACTGGTAAGAAATGTGGAGCACTTAAAGGGTTAAGCAATTCCCCTGTAGGTGTACAAGACGACCAAGCCCTGTGTTCATGGCAGCTGCCTGTCAGTGCTCACAGGGCTCTTCTGGGCTGATTTTCCCCTCCCTCCCACATCCCCAGGGGATTATCAAGGTCAGTTCACTGGTCCAGTTCATCTTGTAATTCCACAAACACTTTTACCCACAGTACTGAGGGGGGGAGGTGCACAGGGTTTAAGCTGATAATGATTTCAGGACATGGCTGTGGAGTCGTAGTCTAAAGACAACATGATTCTATTGTTTTGTTTTGAATTAGTGAAGCACTTTTATTAATATAGTAAGAATAATAGTATATTTTTATTAAGTGTAATTTTTCCCCCTATAGTTAACTGATGTTTTTTAATTGCTTAACTTGTCAGCCTTCCCAAGATGTTGCATTTTATATTTCCAAGTTGTCCTAGTGTCAGCTGAGATAGAGTTCATTTTCTTCCTATTAGCTGGTACAGTGCTGTGTTTTGGTTTTAGGATGAGAGAGATGTTGGTAGCACACTCTTGGTGTGGTTGTTGCTCAGCAGTACTTGCACAAAGTCAAGGACTTTCCAGCTCCTCATGTTCTGCCAGTGAGTAGACTGGGGGTGCACACAGAGCTGTGAGGGGTCACAGCCAGAACAGCTGACCCCAGAGAGCCAAAGGGATATTCCATACCATAAATCATCATGTTCAGCATATAAACTGTAGGGAAAGCTGGCCTGGGGCCTGCTGCTCAGCCACAGGCTGGGCATCAGTTGGTGAGTGGTGAGCAATTGTTTTTAATTTGCATCAATTATTTTTCTTGGGTTTATTTATTTTTGTTACATTCCTTTACATTACACTTTTTATTTTATTTTATTTACATCAAACTGTTCCCATCTCAACCTAAGAGTTTTTTTACCTCATCCTACATTGGGAGCTGTGTGGGTGGAGTGAACAAGTGACTGTGTGGTGCTTATTGCAGGCTGGGGTTAAACTGTGAGACATGTTTTTCCATTATTTGAATAATGCTTTAAAGAATTAAAAGTAAAACTAAGTGTAACATAATAGCTCCTGAAACATGGTCTATATATAGTTGCTTTGATGACAAAATTTGAAGTGCTGTTCTATCATAATATAAAATATTTATGGAAAGAATAGGTAAATACTTGCTCAGAATGTGAAGGGGAATATATTTTTTGTTTGCTTTTGTTTTCTGTTAGACAAGACACGAGTACTCAGGACTTCCCCAGTGTTTTAAGTTGAGGTACATCATGTAGGGACAAATAGGTCTGAAACAAAGAAATGACGTGAGACTGTCAGAAAGGTGTTGGTTTCAAGTCATGTCAGATCGGCATTTAGCTTGGGGAGGGCACAAAACTACTAAGCTCAGGAGATGAATCTGAACTTTTGCCCTCTGATTTTCTGTGCAGCTACACCCCTTCCTGTGCAACCGCCACTGCCTCCTGTTGCTTGCTAATGCTGCAGCATCCCATGTGTGGTCCTCTTGCCCAGGGAACAAATGGCTGTACATCCTGAGCACTTGTCTGTTCCTTTCCATTGTAGCAACAGCAGCTCTCACTCCTTATCCAAGGGTTGCCAAACTGCTGTTGTAAGAGGAGGAGAGGCTGTAAAGCTGGTACTGTTGCTATCACAAGGAAGAAGGAGAAAGTTGTCTTCTGAAGCAAATTGAGTCCTTTACAGGGAAAACAGGGTAGCATATAAACCTCAGTGGCTGCAACAGCAGGACCCTCTTTTTGTGGGATTGTGCAAACAGGAAGTAAGTGTCACTGCTCAAACTGTTTCTCAAACTGCTTTCCCCATGTTGTCTGAAGAGAGCCATGTGGAAGCTTTCAGTCTGGCTGGCTAGTGGGGCCACATGCTAGAGCAACTCAGATACTTTACAATGTAGAAATAAACACTATTAAGATAAAAAATATAGTTGTGTCATTACAGCCCTGTGAAATAATTTATGTATCTGGAGTCCTGGATAAATCATTGTCAGAAATCTGTTATTTTCGGATATACCTCTTTTTTGTTTGTTTGTTTTTGCTATACAGTTTAAAATATGTTTCTTTTATACAGCCGCCACTGGAGACATGCCAGCTTACCAGATTCGAACTCCCACTACTACCTTACCTCAGGGAGTGGTTATGGCGGCCTCGCCAGGGACTTTGCATAGCCCTCAGCAAATGGCAGAAGAGGCAACACGCAAGAGAGAGCTGAGACTTTTGAAAAATAGGTAAGACTATATAATAATTCATAGTCAGTCATCCCCCTCCCCCATGAACATGATAATGAAGTTTTCTTCGTAAGGTCATGAGCACTGCTTATAATTGATAAAGGGAGGGCAGGAAATTCTTTGTCAGTCATCCCATGTTCTTCTAGCATAAGCATTGCTTGTTAACTCTGGAAGATTAGAGTTGACCTTATACCCATAGATTTTTTGTTTGAAAATACTAAGTGATTCAGAAATCAGTATCAGATAATTTTTGTGATGATGTAGAGTTACACTTTTTGTTGAATTTTATTTCCTGTCCTCTCCCACTACTGACAGTATAATGACCAGTAAGGGCTTTTTTCTTTTAAAACATCCCAGCAAAGAATTTGTTAGGAAAATAGCTGAGGATCTCATTAGCAGCTGTCTATTAATGATGCTGTGAAGAGGACTTATTCAAAGATGGAATGATAATTATAGACTTTCCTAAATACTTGGCTGCTGGGATGAGATACTTTGCAGTGCCCCTGTCATTTTGTGAGGCATATTGGAGGAAGTTGCTGTATATTTTTTAATTAGTTGTCGTGGACTTGACTGAATGTTGTAAATGTCAGTCTTTCTCTGTGCATTCTTCTTGCTGTTCTTAGGGGAGTGTGCCTTTTTTAAATGTGTAGCCACCTCTGTTACTGGCAGATTAATAGTAGAAGTAGTCTGCTCTGCAGATCTCTAACACACTGCTTAACCACTTGTCTTACGATTGAATTAATGGTATTGCTTTGCTCTCATGCCTGTCCTTTATTTTAAATTACTTATGAGGATCACTGCAATTTTGTGCCTCCTTTTTGTTTCTTTCTCTCTTCAGTTTTAAAACTAGTGCCTGTGCTATAGCTCATAACTTGCAGGAATGTTAGCCTCTCACAATTTGATAGTTTATCATGTTCTAAGGTGATAAAGAAGGACTCCCAGTACTTCTAATATTTCCTCTGGAATTGAATGCTTGTTTATAGTCACATGCTTCTGGACACACTATCCAAAGCATTTAGCTCCAATATAAGAGACTTTTGAGCAGAACTATAAGAATGGCTTCAGGCTATCATTTGCCAAAAACCACAGACTCATGTGGCTGAAATGCACTCAGGCAGCCAGTTCTGAAATGCTAATAAATTGTGTTTGTTTGGACTTAAATTATGCTGCACATTGTTACAACATGCTGTAAGTTTTTATGTTCATGTAAGCTTGGCATCTAGTTTTTTATCTGAAAAGAGTAGTGTTATGTTTGTGTTTTCTGAAAGTATATTCTCTGGGTTTGGTTTTAAGATTCTGATGGCAGAAGACAATGCTCCCGATAAACAGACCAAGTAGAATGTGACTGGAAGAAGAAATGGAGCTTTCCATCCTAATCTTTAGTACAATTCAAGTCAATACATTATCATTTACTCCCTGTTTTTCTCAGTTTTTCTGTGTTTTGGTTCCATCTTTGTATTTGGTGATGCTGGATGCATTTCAAGTTCTAGGTGTTTTGGATTATATTTTAACTATGTTACTGCTTTTGGCTGTTATCCAATGTTCTGTTTGTGCAATCCAGCAGTTGGTGGTGGTGGTTGTTGTTATTGTGGAACCACAGGGATTGCAGGTAATTGCATTTATCCAGTCTTTGCCATATTGTGGCTGTTCCTGTAGTCATTTGCCTTGTATTGGTTCCAGGGAAGCTGCCAGAGAATGTCGCAGAAAGAAGAAAGAATATGTCAAATGTCTTGAAAATCGTGTGGCTGTGCTTGAAAACCAAAACAAGACTCTCATTGAGGAACTCAAGGCCCTCAAAGATCTTTATTGTCATAAAGCAGAATAACTGTCTTTCATTTGGACCTCCTTTATTATGAACTTTAATCAAGGCATGAGAGGAAGCAATTCTACAGATTGCCATATGAACTTGAGAAAGAGACACTTGAGGCCCTTGTGGAACCCAGTTTTGCTTAGTGTTTTCAGACTGATTCGGGAGATATTCCAAAATTTGGAATTCTGTCATAGTCTCCATACTCTGCTGAGCTTTCTAATGGCATGCAAATGGCTTTTTTGTTTGCACTTTTTACTTCTGCTTTTTGCAGGGAAGCTGCTAAAGAATGTCGACGTCGGAAGAAAGAATACATAAAATGTCTGGAGAGTCGTGTTGCAGTGCTAGAAGTTCAGAACAAGAAACTTATACAGGAGCTTGAAACTCTAAAAGACATTTGCTCTTCCAAAACAGATTAGTAAAAATATTTATTATACTGTGAACTAAGATATGTCCAGTTGCTTTGTAAGACAATACATAGCCAACATGACTTACAGCTTTCTCTTTGTGTCATTTATAATATATTCCAACTCCTAACATTCCTGAATGCTTTCCTGCTTTTTGTCAATTCATAGCTCTAATTTCAGGTTTTTCATGCCCCATCCTTCTGTCTCCCAAGGAGCCGAATGTTAAAAAATACAACGAAGTAAAAAGAGCATAATTTCTAAGAGCTGTTTCTTTGCCATATATTTACATACTACTTTTTACATGTTATTGAGTATCCTGCACATTCAAAATATTTTGCAATTGTTTTAGATTAATTATAAAGATAATGAATCCAGTAATACAAGAAAATCAAACAACCCAAGGTATCTCAGGAAAGAGTTTATAAAAGAATGTTATGATTATATGTATGTACTAGCATACTAGTCTACAGATTATTTTATGGCATATTTTTATATTAGTTGCTTTGTGGAAAAAAGTATTGTATTGCTGTCACTGAGTGCCATGGTTAAAGATAGTTTTTAATAGAACCATGTTGTTTAACCTGTGTAGTGTCTGAATTCCTTTAAAATCCTGGTTGAGATGCTTTAAAATCCATGAGTATCTGAAAGACAAAGGGAAAAAAAAGCACACCTAAGCTCATGACATGATGCTAAGTATATTGTAAATACCTGTAAGAAGCTCGCTGTTATATGGCTGCTGTTTACTTAAATTTTCTGTAATCTGCAGAATATTTGAATTATGAGAGGTCTGTATACCAAAATTTAAATGTTCATCCTGAATACTTCACATTTTAGATCCTGCACACCTGTGGATAGTTGCCTGTAGTGAAGATTGATGGTGCAGTTCCTTTTCACAATTTCAGCAAGCTGCTGGGTGGTGGTCAAGGTGTCCTAAAGAAGGAAGCTTTCCAATAAATAGCAACCATTTGCTGATTGACTGGGTTCTGGAGTAGCCTACAGATGAGAGCTGAAGATTTTTAAAATAAACCCATGTTTAAACCAGATTACAGCTCTCGTAAATGGAGTATGTGCCAACTTTCCATTGTGCTTTGAGAAAAACTAGTGCATATGCAAAGTTGTTTCTGGGTACTTTTTCAATTCAGGAGTGATCTAATTGTTTGGCCGGTACAGTCTATGAGCAGAGTATTTGGGAGCTTTGCTGGAACTAATAGCACCATTGCCTTACTGATGTGGTAGGAAGAAAGGCCTGGTTCCTACTTAATTGGCTTTGCTGAGGGGGGGGGTGTATGTGAGAGTTATGAGTGTGTGGAAGGGGAGGAGGGTTGGAATCATAGTGAAGTCATTGAGACTTCCTAATTTAATTTAAACTCAATTTGCATTTAACCCTCTTCACTCTGACCCTGTTGGGGTGGGTTGGTTTATGTATATGTTTTTTCTTTTTTGCTTAGTTACTTGAAATACACAGGATCATTTTCTTGAATATTTTGAAAATTCCACTAGGTACCTAAGTGAGGCCATTTGTAAGAAGAGGTATTCTCTCTCACTTCCTGCAGCCACACAGTTGGTTTAAGGAGGTAACAAGATGCCTCTGGCCTCTAAGGCTCTGCTGCAGGTTTGGAACAAACATAAATAAACTTTGAAATACCTTCCTTAGTGTGACAATACATCTGAATTGCTAAGGGCAGCAGAAGTCAAAGGTTCTGTTCAGGCTGGACAGGATGAATGCAATCTGCAGGTCCATGTTCCAGCCTCTGTAGAGCAACAAGTAAGTTGTTTGTTGTGGCTCTGTCACTAAAGTCTGTTTTCTGTTACAGGTAGGCATTGCTCCTGACTCACAAAGGATTTGGAAACTTAAATAGAAAGAAATCTCTGTGTATGGTAGATATGTCTCTAGTAAAAAGACCCCTTTATCTTCTAAATAGTATCTGGTACTAACTGCAGTTAGAAATTTGATAGGAGGAATCCTTGTCTATTCCACGTCTG
The DNA here is from genome assembly GCA_013400435.1 of Pycnonotus jocosus. Lineage (NCBI taxonomy): Eukaryota > Metazoa > Chordata > Aves > Passeriformes > Pycnonotidae > Pycnonotus > Pycnonotus jocosus. The sequence continues at coordinate 165,763 of VWYP01008646.1, read as the reverse complement.
TGTAGTTTATACTCATTTCTTTACTGGTAGAATCACAGAATGGTTTGGGTTGGAAGGAACTTTAAAGATCATCTAGTTCCAGACCCCCGTGCCATGGGCAGGAATGCCACTCACTACTAAACCATGTTGCTTAGAGCTCCATCTAACCTGGCCTTGAACGCTTCCAGAGATGGGGCAAGCAGTCTTCACTGAGCAGCCTGTTGGGTGCTAACCTCTGAGTAAAGAATTCATTCCTAATACCTAACGTGAATCTCTCCTCTTTTCTTTAAAACCTTTTCCCCATGTCCTGTCATTGTCTACTTGTGTAAAAAGTTCTCTCCTTCTTTCTTGTAAGCCTCCTGTAAGTACTGAAAGGCTCAGTGTGGTCTTCCTGGAGTTTTCTTTTCTCTGGGATGAAAAAGCCCAGCCGTCTCAGGCTGTTTTCATAGGAGAGGTATTCCTGCCCTGTGATTATGTTTGTGGCTCTCCACCAAACCTGCTTTAACAGGTCCATGGCTTTCCTCTGCTGCGGCCCCCAGAGCTGGATGCAGCACTGCAGGTGGGGTCCCACCAGTGCAGAGGGGCAGAATCCTCTCTCTCTCCTGGTGTCCACTCTGGTATGGATGCAGCCGAGGATGCACTCGGCCTTCTGGGCACCAGGCACACTCTGAAGCAGGGTGATGGATATAGTGCAGGAAAAAGGCCTTTTCAATACAGTAGTATTCTTTATATAGGAACATGGAGTGAATCTGAGTTAGTTCATTACAAGAGAAATTTGAGCACTGCTCAAGCTTTGATTTGGCAGAGCCAGGATTTTTGTTTTTTCGTTATCAGGAAAAAAGGCCAAAATAATTGTGTTTTTTTCCTTCCTGTTAAAAAACCTGCATTTCTATGGCATGAAACTCTCCTTGCTGAAACCACACAACGCAAATTTCTTTAAGATAGACAGCTAGAGGGTTGGCCTTTGAGGAAAAGTGCACACAGGCTTTCATGGATTTTTAAATTTATTTTTCAGAATAGATTTTCATGTAGCTCAGGTAAAATAGTCTCTTGTAAAATGTCTTCAGCTTCCTAGAGTTGTGGGCGATGAGGAATGTAATAGTCAGCTTCCTCTTAAGGTACAGCTTTGAGTCATAGCTGTTTCCTTCTTAAGCAGATGTGCAAAGAGAAATCTCTATAGACTATCCAGACAGATCTGTCTTGACTCTCTAAAACAGCCTCAGCTGTTTTGGCCAGTGAAGAAAGAGATTAAAATAAGTATATTTTGTGAGTAGGTGTGGATTTAGTTTCTCTGGGAGGACTTTTTGATTGTTATACCCATAGATTTTGCTGTTTGCGGGAATAATTGCAGATTTTTTTCTTTTTTTGTTTTTTTGGCTGCACTGATACAGTCCTGAGGAATGCAAGTTGTCTCCTGCTTGGTTTTCTTTCTGTTCTTGTCACACGTAATTGCTGATCCGTACTGGTACCCTGCAGACATCAGTGTGATAGCTAAATTCAGTGTGATATTTTTCTGAATTAAGCATCACTTCAAAGAAAACTAAGGGGTCTGCTCAGCTTCTGGTTTGGATTGACTCATTTTCCCCACAGTTTTTTTCTGTTTCATCCCCTTGGTGTTCAGTGTGTGGGTGTGTACATGGCAAGACTGTAGTGAATCCTGAGCTGTTAAGCAGCTGACAGAAGTAACTGCCTTTTGGTTGTCAGCCTTTCTGTAGAAAATACTGTCATGCGGGGAGGGGGTCTAGCTTTTTTGGAGATTTTTTTTTTTTTTAAGGCACCATGAGGCCCTTCTGGATGAGAATAACAGTGATCTCATTATTCCAGCAGAAGTGTTCTAGTATTTGCTTGATTTAATAACTGAGGAAAACAGGTAAATTCTAGAGCCATTTTATAGTCTCTCATGCCAACTGGAAATGGCAGGTAGCAAAAATTACTTTATTATTCTATGTTTAATGAATCTTTAGTCTATTTTTTTTGTAATTTTGAGTTAGAACTTCCTTCTTGCAACAGGATTGTTCAATACAGTATGAAGCAGAAGCTGTGTATATGCATAAAGTCTGAGAGAGAGAGAGAGTAGTGTGTGAGTTGAGTATTGCATGTAGACTAAGGAAAAAATAACTTCATTGTATTCTGTGTGACTTGAATGGAAAAACCAGTGAAGGAAGTGTCTTTGTTATGGTAACTCTGAGCTTTTTCCTCTACTTTAACAGCCTTTGTCAGTGGAATTGGGTGTGATTAATACATCTTGTGAATGGAATTATGGCTATAAAAATGTCGCAATTCAGAAATCTGGTTATCTAGCCAAGTTACTGTTTTTGTTTTGTGGCTTCAAAAATACAATTTCCAAACAACCTTGAATGAGGTTCTTAATATTCTCACTTTCATGATTCTCCCCTCCGCCCCTTCCCAATGTGGTTGTACTTCACACCAGGTAAAAGCTGCTGCAGAGTTGTTCAATAAGTTCAGTCTGGACCAAGGGGGGTGTTTTTTCTAAAATAGTTCTCTTAAAGATTATTTTCGCCCTAAGTGAAGTATTTATCACATTTCTAGCTTTCATTAATTCTTACAGAAGTGAAAGAACTGCAAACACATTTTTAAGTTTAATGCATACTGAGTTGTTTTGCTTGATGAAGTTGATTTTTAAGAACTAGATTCTCCAAGATCCTGGTTGTGTGAACTAAAAGCTTCCTGAGATTTGTCAGTTGGCGTAAAAACAACAAAAAAAACCCCCTTAAATCTTTGACAGCCCTGCATTTTTACCAGTGCAGTTGTCAGTTACTTCAAAGATCCAGACATGGGCCTGGAGCTGCAACTTTCATGACAAGTGAGCAGCCCAAATCTGTTGAGATCTTTGAAGCAGACATTGTTCTTTTTCCCCTCATTTGAGGATCTAATTAGCTTTTCTGAAGTATGTCTATTGGAAATGAAATACATGAAATACAGCCACAGAAAAAGGGGAAAAGTCAGGATAGATTGAACAAAGTGTTTGGAAGCAGTGCTGTTAGAGTATAAAACAAGCAGGTATGGTAAATTTGGATGTGCGACTGTTTATTTTTTAATTTCTGTGTTTTTTGTGCAAGAACCCCATTGGTCTATGCAAGGATCAGAGCTCTGCAGTGTTGAGCACAGGGTGAGAAGTATTAACATTTCAAAATCAATTCCACTTTCTTTTGTTGTATCTTGTGTAAATGGGTACCTACAGCTCTCTCCCTCATGCTATCAGACATGTTCCATACATTCTTTGTTCTTTTTCATTGATGATTTTCATTTTCCTGAAATACTAATATTGTTCCCTGTGAAATGACAGTTGCTGATGTTTGTATCACATTTCTTCTAGTATGTTTTGAACCTGGTGGTCAACAGCAATTAAAGTTCATAGATGTGTCAAAGATCTCTCAAAAGTTCATGAAAATAGGTAGTTAGCAATGAAGGCATGGATTTACTACAGGAGAAGTTGGAATGTTAAGTTTTTTTAGATTCAAGAAAACTTACTGGGAATTCTCTCCTATTAGATTCCAGAGAATTAATTCACTGATTGCCTGTGAACTGTAGAAAGTGAGGCTTTTTGCTGATGACTATTTGTATTTTTTGGAGAATGTTTGAATGTCTATAGACTATACCATAATTGTGTAAAAGGACAAATTGTTTATAGAAAAAATGTATTTTATTAAAAAGCTTGAATACCTTGCAGACCTAAGCTGTTGGGTCTGACGTTGTTGTCTGTCTCTTCTACGAGCCAGTGGTAGTTGAGTAAAAGACAGTGCAATGTATCTGGATAAAATACTTGCTGGATGCTCCCCCAAATTGATACAGCTACTGACACACACTTGTTTTCCCTTTTCCCCCACTTCAGCTAGGCAAATAATTTTTTAAAAGACTGGTTTTGAAATACACTATTTACAAGAAAAAATACAAAGTGTCTATACTGTTACACTGTAGTAGCTCTGAGTAGAATCTGGTAATTCAGTCTTAAATTTGAAATGCTGGTAATTTCTGACCTTCTGGGTAAAGCTCATAGCAAAAAAGACATGATTTTTTTCCAGCTGTTTTAGAGTGACACCTTGTGGAGTATAAATGTCTGCACTTTATTTTCAAACAGATAAAGCAGCCAAAGGATGTTCCAGAAGTAGGGAATTTGTTGTATCCTGTGGGGGAGATATGGAGGGTGGGGTGTTCTGTGGCTGTAGAGGACACAAACTCATTTTTTCCTGCTGTTTTTGTGTTAATATGTAGATAGAAATAAGTGATTTAAAATTTGATAGTCTTTCAAGAGGAAAAAAAAATCATATTGACAGTTTTTCAAATTTATAGCCTTTTTGACCAATAGACCCATTTAATGAAATAAGGGAAATATTTAATTTTAATTTATAAAAATAATAATAATTTTATTTAAATGCTATTACAAATACTGCTATTGAAGCACAGTAGTTATTAGTTCTAGGTCACAGAAATGAAATACAATAAAAAACCTAAGTATCTTTTGAGATGTAATGATGTGAAGGGAAAATTAAATAATGCAGTTTTAATCCTGGCATATGGAAATATCATTCTGGAAATGGAAGAGGGAGGTAAAAAGGGGGAATGCAGGAAAAGACAGAGGCAAAGTTATGAAGGAGATCATTCTTCAGGCTAGATAGATTCCACTTTTCTAATAAATTGCAAAGTTATGGATTACAGCCATGACTATATAGCATTCTGTCCTCCACATACGTGTCTGCAAGTGACCATGTGGGTAGTTCATATGTGTGTTTTGCCACAGAACCTGTGAAGTGAGCACCTAAACAGATTTTTTTTTACTCTTTCAAGAGAATAGCCAAATACATGAGATGTGATGTCAAGATCCAGAACGACAAATGCATTTGCATATGGTAAGTTTATAGGCCAATTCTATGAAAAATGAAAAGATATGTGGTTTGGGAATTGTTGTTATTAAAAGATTGAATTAAATATTTATATAATTTGACAATTAAACCAGTTACTAATGCCATGCAATTTTTTTTCTCAGTCCAAAATATTAACTTGGTCAAGTTTATAGTTAAGTTTGTGTTGTAACAGAGACAATCTGAACAAGGTCAGTATCCACTTTCATTGTAGTGTATGACTGCAAAGCTTATAAAACTGATTTGCTGTCCCAGCTGTTTCCAGTGTAGTTGTTTTCGCCAGTATTAGATCTGTTTGTGTATCTCTTCCTCAGACTAGAGCATTCCTGAAGGGAAAAACATTATGCTCAAACAACATCTAATATTAGCTCTTGCTGTTTGAGTAGATCAGTTGGTTTCACAAAGTCTTTCTGTTTCCAATTCACACACATACCCACACCACCCCACTTTCAAGAATGAAGGAAATAGTTGTTACATTTCTTTAGCCAGTATTTTAGGCCTGGAAATCCTTAGGTCTTCAGTTTGGTCTCTCACTTTGCCATTAGCTCCCTAAGGATCAGAAATGTGTTTGCTCTCATTACCCAGCTGTGTGCTTTTATGAACAGCAGAGGTCTCATTGTGCAACTTGGAAAGGTATGAGCAGAGAACAGAAACAACTCGTGCAAATACGCACAGCAGCATCTGCAGGCCTCAGGTCAAGAGCCATCTCTAGAGACACATTTCTACCAGATCTGCTTTGTAAATGACTGACAACAGAACCTCTGCTTTCTGCTGCTCATTTGCCCAAAACCACATATAAGAGAACTTGCTCAAGTTATTATTTCTGGAAGTATCACTTTTTATTGGCTCCTTTTAGTTTGTTTTTCAAAGTTTTTTTCTCAGAGCAATGACTCTTCTAGCAGAACCTAGTTGTCTCTAGGTAACAAAGTTCAAGTTTGAATTTTTCTCTAGAAGATGGTCAGCTTCCACCTATGGCAAGGGAACTTGTTATTCTTTTTAATGCACACTTAATACTGAAGGAACAGCTGTAGAAATATCCAAGAGCTTCTTCAAGTGTACCAAGGTAAAATAAAGGCATGTCTTCAAACTTGAAGGTAGGAAAAACTTCCTTCAAGCAAGAAGAGGGCACTCCCATACTTAAATTAATAAAGCACTACTCTGAAGTTTCATAACAAACTTTAAATCTGGCCAAAGCATTTCCTCATGTACTCCTCTGCCCCCTGCAAATGTTTTGAAAATACAAAATTTCAACTGTCCAGCCAGGCTAAAGAATCTGAAAGAATCAGTTTACATCAGATTACGTAAAAATTTTGATTCTGATGCCTGCCTCTGCTGAAATTGTAAGTTAATAAACCTAGTGCTTTCATGGTTTTATTATGCACTGCAGAAAGGCTATATTTAAGACAAATGAAAGCACAATTAACAATGTCCACATAAATTTTGGTTAGGATACGGGGTAGTCTTGTCTGTCTGAATTACTCTTGGAAAAATCTTCATAAACAAAAAAAATTACTAAAGTACAAGGATTTATGCAATTGCATGAGAGAAATTGTGTATAGATCAAAGAGAAAATATGAGTCAATTAGTGTAATGAACTAACTTATGAACAGGACAATGGTTAAGTATGTAGGTCACATTTTAGAGATTAATTATCTGGGATCTTGGACAGATGTGCAGCAAAATGAAGCACACGAAATGGAATTGCTGATATAAAATAATCCTATTAAAATACAACTTTGCAATAATGTAGAGAAGTGGTGTTAGGACAGGAGCTTTGTTTTAAAATACATACTTGATAAGGAAATAAGCCTATCGAATAGAATTATAAGGACAGTGGCTAAATACATTTTAAGTGTGGTTATAGATTTTATTCCTAATGAATTAATCTGCTTTCAATCTTTAGGGACATAAAGTAGGATGAAAGTTATTCAAAAATACGGAGAATGTAGCTGATATGTCATCAGGTATGACGTTTAGGCCAGATCAGCAAGTTTTGTTTGCTCAAGTCAGTCAATATTTGTAGCAGAAAGCACAGCAGGACATTGTAGCATATAAGCTACAACCCCCCCGCCCCAACCCAGTAGATAACTGAGGCAAAATGAACGAATATACTGCAACAAAGGGGCTGGAAAAAATAGTTGTGCCTTCTGTCTTGGCTCAGTATTCAGTAGCAGTGGTACAAAATGAGTCTGGAGTGCTACACCTGGTTCTCCTTCAATGTTCGTGAAGCTGAGTATGCCCAGTGATGAGAGAAGCAGACCTGCCTGAAAAACAGAGTTGCTGCACAGCCAGAACTTGGCCTGCACAGATTTACTTGTGCCTCATCATTGCAGAAGCACTAGAGGGGGTGAAACTTTGAAAAGCATCCCACATTGATGGTACCCAGGAGAACTGCAATGGCATTTGTGAACCTACTATGAGAAATAATCATATTAAGTATGATTACATACATTTAATATCTGGTCCTATCTTAAGGGATTTCTTGAAGGGATACTTGTCTTACTTAACAATGGTAATCTAAACTCTGGGTATTTCTCCATAGTCTAGTTCTGTATTTCAGTGGGATGGCAGGCAGCCTTTCCATAATGCAGTCCATAACTCTGAGGTTGGAGTTATTTCCCCTTGCTGAAGTCCCTTTCCTTCCACTAAACAAATAGGTCAAAGAGGAGCTAGGAACAGAGGGCTGATTTTTTTCAACTGAAGTTAATCAAGATATACCCAAACTCAATGTTATAAATCCTTGATGCTTCCCAAGACAGATCAATTTTTATCTTGAAGAAAAAGTTCTAAGAGGAACAGCTATTGTAAGGAAGGGGAGATGGTATTATCAGAATAATGGTGTACAAACAGCAGACCCTGACCAGCATGGTAGCTGAAGACTTCCCAGGAAAGGTGAGACTAAATGTTCTTTGGCAGACAAGGAATTGGATACATCCTACACATCTGGGACAATGATCCTGATGCTACGCCATAGAAGATGCACCATAAACATCCCAGGCACGGATTATGTCATTTTAAAGGGTAGTAATGATTTTTTTGGCTTCATGTGTCAAGCTTGATCTGAAAGTATGAAGTAGATTTTGCTACTCTTAAGCTAATTGAAAACTCCAATGGTATCAGATTGCGTTGGGCATTCAGATTATGTTGAGTGTAAGCAGCAGCTCTGTGAGCATTGAAAGAACTGTAGCTCTTAACAGGAGCCAAACTGTAGCCATGTCAGGAGCTCTTAAGACAGACATCCAAGTTCATTCACATCCCATTTTAAACAGCAAAACCTTGACTTTAGATATGCCCTTGTTGCAGTATGCTTAGTCAAATATCATGTCCTCATTAATATTTCTGCTTTGATGAACGTGGATATAATTAGAGATATCCATGAGCATTGAATACTAGATAATGATTATTTTGTTTCACTTTACTCTTATCAGCTAGTATACTTTAACTTATTTAGCATTAAGTAAAAAAATATTTCTGAGTAGTTCCTAACCTTTTGAATGTGTTCTAGGAATATTTTATTGATATTTACAGAGCTGAACATTTGCATAAGAATACAAGAAGGGCTTAAGCTAATGTGTGACCAGTCAGCTAGTCATTTGGAATTAAAAATACACAATCCCGGGAGGATATTATAAAGTGTTGTGGACTTATTGTGTTAAAATTTGTTGGATTTTTGTCAATAGTTAATTTTCAGCATTGTTATGTAAATGGGAATTCACTGTTGCCTGTGAAAGAGTCTCAGAATAAAAACCTGGAATTCTTCACAAGATTTATTTTTTCTTTATTAGGAAGGAAGGTTTGAATTTGAACATTGTACAAATTGTATATTGCAATAAAGTTCCCCGACCCAAATTTCTAGTCTAACCTAGATAGTTATTTAGTTTATGTGGGTTCCCGATGTCAACTTCAAAAGCTATGTTATTCAGATGAACAACATAAATTAATAATCAGTGCACATCTGAAATTTTTTGAAGATATTTTTGTCTTTGTTTGCAGTACCATGTGCCACTGATGCTGACAGCTTTAAGACATGTATGATTAGTTCTCTGCAGACAGAAACCTATTTGTTGTCCTGTATTTATGCTTTCAGTCTTACCACTACCTCACAAAAAATCTTGATTTACAGAGCTGTTATGGATCTTGCTTCTCCAGTTCTCTATACCTGACCCATTCAATCCCATCTGGAAACCAGTGGTTGCCTTAAGCTCTTGCAGTTTCTGTGCACCTCACCATTCTCTTTATGTAAATTGATTTGCATTAGAAGGTAGGATAGCAAAGGCCTTTAATTTTAATTCAACAGAGCAGCTTGTTGAAATGACTGTTAAAATAATTATCCCTATAACTGTGTGGGTTTTTTGGTACATATAGTTAAATTGCATACATAGTAGGGTTGCAACACATATGTGTAGTAACTATAGACTTCAGGATACTGAGATCAATGATGAAAATCACAATGGTATAAAGACTTGCAAAACTGAGATCCTTATTTGCAAAAAAAGAGATGGAGATGTATATTTCTTTCTCAGAAAATCCCACAGATACTGAGTTAGTCTCTTCTGGCAACCCATCAGCACCTCAGTACTTTCTTCAGCTGTGTTTTTTTTTTTTATTATATAAAGGAAATTGATTAGTGATGAAGGCACTTGCCTCCTGCTACGGCTGGCTAAAAATACTTGGTTTGCAATGGAGTAATGTTTCATCTCTTATAGTAAAAGAAAACCCAAACTCAAACATAAAACATCAGTAAAGTCTTCTTTCTTGACAGCCCAGGAGTTTGAAACCCCAGAAGGATTAGAACAACATTAAAGTTCCCTATGATATTTTCCATTGGTCTCTTCTGATCTGAAAAGACCAGCAGGTGTGATGAAGATGCCATGTTTATAGCTTTTCATAAAATGAACTCTGGAAAGTACAAGATGAGGTGATCAGGGTACCCTTTTGTTGGAAACTCTTCTGATACCACAAATGCCATTTAACTTATATCCATGATGCCCATGAGAAGAGGAGGTGGTTAGAAGTGCCTGCTCCGATATGGTAATTCCTATACTCCCCATGGATATGTGATGAAGGAACAGGACTAAAAATTAAAATACATTTCAAAATAAGAGAATGAGCAGAACAGAATATCTCATGTGCACTTCTCTGTGCAACGTACATTAAATGCTTGGAACTTAGAGTAAATGTGTGTTTGATAATGCTTAGTTAATGGCGTAATGCATCTCTTATGGTGATGTTTACATCTGTGACCTCAGAATCTCAAATCTTTGAACTTGTAACCTAATTCCTATTTCTACTATAGCCAACAAGGAATACGGATAAGGAATAAGGTCTAAATACTTCACCAGTAGAAATATCTTGATATTTCAGTCTGTTGCCTAAGCTTCCTGCCCAATGCTTGGGGATGATAGTCTTGCAAAGGAAATTCTGTAAATCACATTGGAATTCTGCTGAGTTTGGTGGTTAATGAAGATATCACAGCTTTATTGTACAGATGTTTGAGCTGAAAACAGCATTAGTCCCAGATCTTGTGTATTGATACAATCTGAAAAATGGAATCCCAGTTGTACACCATTCCTCTGTTTCAGGCCTCATTAGAGAATTGGGTTTTGTGTTTATTCAGGCCTAATGCTTGAATCCACTTGTTCTACAGTCAGAGAAGGTCTTACACCACTGGGTCTGAAGGTTCGCATTCTATTCGTTGTTTGTAAAATATGCATTTTTACTTTGTAGGAGTGACTTAATCTTGCTTTCTTTGACTTTGTGCTAGTTTTGGCTGGGGTAAAGTTAATTTTCTCTACATTAACTGGTGTGTGGTTGTGCCTCAGACTTGTGCTGAGAGCAGTGCTGATAACACAGAGATGTTTCAGCTATTGCTGGGCAGTGCTGATACAGCATTGAGGCCTTTTCTGCTTCTTGTGAGGAGGCTGGAGCGGCACAAGAAGCTGACCCCAGCTGACTGCAGGTGTATCCACATGCTGATACCATGAACCCACAGGGTGCCATTCTCTGCATATAAAACTGGGGGAAGAAGGAGGGAGTGGATGTTCAGAGCAATGGTGTTTGTCTTACCAAGTCATTGTCACGTGTGATGGAGCCCTGCTGTCCTGGGGATGGCTGAAAGGCTGCCTCCCCATGGGAAATGGTGCATGAATTCCTTGTCTTGCTTTGCTTGCATGCACAGCTTTGGCTTTACCTGTTAAACTGTATTTATCTCAACCCATGAGTTTTTTTCACTTTAACTCTTCCAGTTTGTCCTGTATCCTAACATGAGGAGAGTGAGGCTGCATGGAGCTGAGCTGCTGGTTGGGCTTCAACCATGACAACTTGTTAGCTAAGAACAGAAATGAGGCAAGGTTCATTTTAAATGTGTGTTCCCCAGAGAGCTGCCCTAAAAACAGGATAAAGACTGAAGATGGTGGACTTCTGTGCATATGAAAGGATTGGGATATGCCTGACTGGGGATTTCTGTCCCAGGGCTGTTGGCAAACTAGTGCCTTATGCAGATTCCAAGTTCTGCAGCAGAATCTTGACAGTGGAGGTAGGAATTGTTTCTCTATTAAGTGACATTTATAGACATTCTGAAATTACACTTGCAAATGGACAATTTTTTTTCTTGAGTATACAGGGTACAATAACTAAGAAAGCCACTACTCATCACTGTACGTATTGCAGGTGAGAGAAGCTTCAAAGATGTAAATGATGCTCAAATGCATAAAATAGAGGTACTAAACAGGGCCTGTATCCCTCCTTTGCAAATGGAGAATCTCTGGAATGCCTTGACAGAGAAAAGAAAGTAGGATTTCCCAGATTTCAAGGGCAAGAAGAAGCAAGAATACTTTGTATATGCAGCTGTGAATATACAATGCTGTAAACTTTTCAGGAAATGTGAAAATTCAGTGTACATAGAGATCACAGGCAGGTGACATGGACAATGCATTAGTCCAATATGAACTTATCTGGGTCTAGAGATTGTGGACACAGTCTGAAAAACATTGACCTCTGCCCATACAAATATTTCCAGGCGAAGTCCCAGATGTGTACAGTAAAAGATAAAAAAAGGATTTCTGTAAATAGAAGTATTAATGATATATGTGGAACACTACACAAGTCCCTTTATCTCAAAAATGCTCAGAAGTAAAACTGCCTATTCCTAACCTAGACTTCAATAAATGAATAATTTTTCTCTTATTTCAGGTGGAATTCAGTAAACTTTGAGACGGCTGCAAGGGAGCTAAGATTTAATTCTTCCAGGCTATGCTTGTTCTCCAAATGTGTGAAAATTCATTTTCTAGGACTCTTATGGCTAGTGTTTCATATACAAATAATACCATATAATCTCAAAGGTGTTAGGAAGAACTGAGAGTGCTTTGCATTTGCAGGCCCCTCCTCAAGGGGTGAATCACCTCAAATTTGTTATAATTTGGTATATCCTGATATAATGTACTTTTGATGGTTTTGTGAAGGTAACAGCCAGATAAAATCCTTCTCAATCTTCTCTATTAGCTCCTCTTCTGTTCAAGTAGATTGCTAGAAGTCAAGATTAGCATGGCATCACAACTTTGGAAGTAGAATCAGGTAGCTTGCAGTTTTCATATGTCTAACTAATAGTAAGTAGGAGTGGATGTGTGATTGTGCAATAGCTGTTAATATCTTCTTTTTGAGAAGTAGCATGAAAAGAAATTATGTTTTACTTGGCTATATAGCCTCTCATTTTCATGAACATTTTTATTTTGTCAAAAAATACAAAACTCCTCCTTTAACAGGACATTACAATTCTAATTTTCTTTTGGCACAGCAGAAAACTTTGCATCTTTTACTTAAAATATATATTTCAAGTATTGCACCAGCAGAGATCTAGCAACTGTCCTTGTGAAATGAGGTAATTCAAAATTATTATTTCCAGCATGATAGGTAAATGTAGCAGATTAATAAAAACCCAGTGCTGGTTTCAGGATCTGTATTACATTTTTCTGATTCTTGGTCTGTGCTCAGCAATGCTGTCTGATGTTCCAGGTTCTTGAAGTGGAAGCAAATGATATAACCCAAACAAAGAGAACAGCACAATGGAAGATTTCAGATAAACTGCTGAAGCTACAGTTGTCTGACACTAGTCAAATTCACATGATTAAAAATCCTCTCCTGCTTTTATTTCAGCATCTAAGAAAAAAAACATTGAAATGCCCTGCAAAAGCAACTGGCAATATAGGAGTAGTGCTAGGGAAGATTCACGAGAATACATTTGCTCTCGGAAATGATTCCCAAATTTAGGCTGCTGTCTCAGTCACTTAAGCCCCTTGAGTGAGATGGTGACCCAGAAAAACAGTCCTATCTTTCCCCAGTCACGTATTTCCACTGCTTCTCCTGAGCCAGTAATAATGTTAGCACAATTACATGGTAAGCTGGGTTAGAGACTAGCTGGAAACTTTGCCTGATTTAGCTTCAAGCAGAACAGCCTGATAGAACTTCCTGAATGGCCATACAAATAATAATGTGGGCAGTGGGCAACAGGCATGATCCTGCATGTGGGAGATCAGGATAGCTGGTGTTACAGCAGTGATTCAGAGTGTCAGTTTATCTTGTGTTTTTGAGGAGATGAATGTAGAAATTGGGAAACTGCCATCAGGGGCAGCAAAAGTTCCCAACTCATGTGCATAGACAAGGAATTGCAGACAAGGATTTTCCTTCCTCTGGTTACGTGCAGGTCCCAGGTCCTCAGGGAAAGGAAAGGGCGACAGTTTTGTATCTTTGAGTGTTGGCCATGTTGAAATACTTTGTGTACCATTAGTAGGATCTGAAAGAAGTTCTGCATATTGGATGCATCTGTGTAAACTGAGATTTTCAATGGTGCAAGTGAAAATTAGGCTGTTGAATCTTATTTACTTTCACTGGAAAGGAGGCCTTTACCTCCAAAGCTCAGAGTGGCAAGAATCCCTTCTGAAATAATCCTCCTACATTTGTTGAAGTGTTGCAGTCATTGGGCCAGAATGATTTGATTCTTCTTGGGTCAGACTCTACTATGCAGTTTTTAGTGATGCTTTATTTTGCAGGGGCCCCTGACACATTTACTGATTTGATGGCACCTGCAAAATTGTACATTGAGTTTAAGCACATCTAAAAGCAGGATATATTGAAGAGTGAGCACTTGCAGTGAGTCAGTTAACTCAGTGGTTGCATTTCTGCTCCAAGTGGTTGTTCTGGGAAGTTTTGTTCTGCAAAGTTGGTTTAGGTTTGGTTTTGTTTTGTTTGGCACTTTTTAAAACTCTTATCAATGGGATTGTGCATGATTAAGAGTATAGATCAAACACAAAGAGTCTGTGAGCCCTAATACTAAAACAATAGAAAATTTATTTTCCATTACATAATGTATAATTTTTTCTCCTTTTGTTTGCTACACTGTGGCCAGCAGACTTACTTATCCTGAACCTAAACGCTTTGCCAACACATATTTGATTAGACATATTAGCCATTACCAAGACACATATTTTAGCTATGTAGGCAATCCCATACCAGCTGTGAATTCTTAAGATAACTCAGTCAGAACAACTGGGAAAATTATGAAACCAATGAACAGACTCAGACAAAATACCTTATTATTCTTATGGATAATCCATCATATTAAACAGTGAGGCGTATCTTTGGCAACTTTATTTTTGACAAATACAATGAAGGTTGAGGTTAGAGATTTTGTAAGCTTGAATACCTAACTAGAGTCCAAAGATTGCATTTCACTGGTCTTCAGTCTTTAATGGGAAACTATAAACATCTGACCTGAACTGCCTAAGCACTCCAAAGAAGGAAGTTTGCTTAGTAATCTTGTACCAAATTTTATAATTCATGTAACGCACTGAGCATTAGAAATTATTTTAACTCAGAGATCACAGAAACAAAAAAATATTTTTTGATTTTTTTCCCCATTTATTGGAGATGTCTTGCTGCAATTGTAGAACTTTGACTACAAAATTTGACAAAAATGGGCATATGCTTATAGACTGATATTCTGTCTTATTTTACACAAGATATTTTTCTGGTTTTTGAAATGAATTTGAGGAGGCCTGCCTTTTCTGTTTGAAACCAAGCTTATCTAGAAGGGCTACAATTTAAAGTCATATCTTATTATATGCTTTTATGTATTCTTTAGACCTTAGTTGTCAAATTATGTGACAGTTCAAAGTTCCTGGAATGTAAAAATCTGGTGCCTCTAAATCGTTTCTAGTTAAGTAGCTTTAAAGTAAAGGGACACTCATCACTGAATTAATTGGTGTTATAGAAGTGTCACATGCATGAGCACAACAGAAGCATGCTGCAATAAACCTGCTGGTGCAGCGAGCTGGACCTAAGAAAATACCTGTTTTAATGCATGCATTTTATTTCCTGAAGCACTCCCTAAGAGGCATTTTTTGAGTGACAGCAGAGTACACTTGGGTGAAGTGTTAGCTGAAGAGGTCCAGCAGCGAAGGGTAGCATTAACTTTGAATGAAAAACAGCAAGCTAATTCCTTGCTTGAGATAAAAATGTCTTCATTAATTATATTCTCTTTAATTTCAAGTATAATTCAAACTGACTAGATTCTTCCCAATGTTAGTCAGCAGTTTCCTAAAGAAATGTGCTGAGTTCCCTGTTTAACCACACATTGCCAGATGCAACTGCAGGTCACAGGGCCTGCTGGCTGGTCAGCTGCTGAAATTCCAGAGCTGCTGCAAGGACTGCAGGACACTGAAAATATATAATAATTTCCTCATTAGGAGTTTAAAAAGTATGAGTCATTTTGCCTTTTGATTATTTAGAATACCTGCACAATAGTATAATTGTATTTTTATTAGTTGCACTTAGTATTATTTTCATGTTTGCTAGGACACTTTATTTTTTATTTCACCATAAAGTCCCGCTTCTTTAGCTGCTTTAATTCTTGTCACTTTTAACTGTGTGAAATGAATTTCCAGACAGCCAACAGGAAGTGTTTTTAGGTCAGCAGCTAATTTTCCCAGGCCCATTTTGCAGACTCTTGTGTTTTATACCAACTCTATTTATAGAGGAAAGATGACTTTTTTAACCTATGAACTTGCTATCCTCACATTGGCATTTTTTTTATCAACTGATGTATCTGCTTGTTGAGTGATGGTGACAGCAAAGTTAATAAGCTACACAAGTGGCAAAATGTATTACAACAGACAAGAATTTAGTAATTTAATGATGATCCAGGCACTGCCTGCATCCTACTGTGTTGGTATTCATGTCAGAAACACCATGGGAGGACAGCACATCTGTGATTACAGAGTAATCTCTCCATTTTATTCACTTGGTCCCCTTTCCTGTAACACATGAACAACTTGTTGTTTTAAAGATTTTAGTCTTAAAAAAACCCCTTTCATATAGTGAGATTTTATTATTCCCATTCACTGAAAGGGATATTAGATATGGGGGTCAAGTGGTTTTCAAAAGTCTTGCACAATCTGCAATGGAGCACAAAAATGAATTTGGGTTCTTTGGCTGGAAAAATCTCTGGGTGGGCAAATCTCTGGGTGGTTATTCTCAAAAATAAAACAATCATTAATTCTGTCTCTGTGGTTTTGTAGTTTAAAATTTGATAACAAAACCCCATGAGTTTCACCTGATTAAAGGAGAAAACTTTCTTCTTCCCTCCACCCTTCCCCCAAGTAATGGAAACTTAATCTAAGGATCATGCCAGATTTTGCTGTATTTGAGGGGAAATTTTAAATGTTCACATAGCAGCCTCAATTTTAGTTCTGTAGGCTTGCTTTTGTCCTGGATACTTATTCATTGAGAGGAAAAGAACCCTGGAATACAAAGAGATAATGTTTTTATTACTTTTATTAATTTTGTAGCCTTTCTACTCAAAGGACATTGATATCAACGACCACTGATAGTGGATAGAATTCACAAGAAAAGCTTTAGGCCTGTTTTCATGTATAGTTTTCAATCTAGCATTGCTTTCCAAAGGAAAACATCCTGCCTAATCCCATATAGGACTTGAGGAAGTGGAACAAAATCTGTGAGAAGTACACACTCAAAATTATGTATCTGTTGATCATTTGTTAAGTACATTAATTAATTTTTGGCTCTTTACCTCTGAGATCCATATTTCCATCTGTATTTTCCAGACATACACATGAGGGTTTTGTCTGGAGAAGCATGATTTTTGGCCTCTCCACAGTTCCAAATGAGTTCCTACAGGTATTCACAATTGTAGTACCCTGCTAAAAATCAAAAATGCTCATGCCTGGACACTTTTCAAGTGAAAACTTGGATGCTTCAATTTAATTTTAATATTGAGAATTTTCTCATTTTTTAAATTTCACCTCTTGATTTGAAAATTAACTGAGGAAAGCCTATTTTCACTCAATACAGATGTTAATACTTACGGGAAATTATCTTGAAAATGTGCTTCAGGAATAATTCTTGAGATGCATCTGTACAGCTCACCATATTTAGCTTGATTCCCTGTCTCTGAAATCTCTAACTTTTCTTCAGATCTATCCTTCAAACAACCCCCTTTTTTTATTCTACTTTAAAAGGATGGTCTTCTGGGAAGCGGTAAGAAAAAGCAATAAACTTCCCTTGTATTCTTCTTCATACAGTAAGCTCAACCTGAGCAAATGTATGTATAGACACATGATCTCCTGGTGAGCCACGTTTCAAAGACTGCAATCACTTGCATACTACACTATATTAGCTCATATTACAGGTCTTGTAAGCTCATACTACACATAAATGTTTTTAACTGAGCTGCCACAACTGATACTCAAAATTACTAGGTATTGACAGTTGGTAAAAGTAGGGGATATTATTTTCTCAAGATGAATTTGAGAGAAGATGATTTTGTGCCTCCGTGCCTTTTGTTCTTGAATGCCTCGGCTGACCCTGGCACCGGGACAAATCAGTAGGTCCCATCTGTAGCTGCTCTACTTCTTGGTACCTATAGGTTCTTTTTGCCCAAAGACAACATCAGAGACGGCTGTGGTGAGGTGCAGAAAGAGTGGCTCCACTGAGGGTTTTACATATCAGCTTTTATTGTTCATAGTTGGAAAACAACAAGGCAAGGGGTCTTGCTCAGTGAAAAACCCCTCAGGAGAGCCCCGTGCCGTTCCTTGCCCCTGTGTTTTAAAGGGAGGTGTATCCCAGGGGTGAGAAACACTGAAGTCCAATAGTTGGATACAGGGGATGGTTCAGGACAGGACAGACAACAGATATCACCAGTTGAGACAGGGAGGTGAGGAAGCGAGCTGGTACTCAGCCGCCAATTGCTTCACCAGTCTCCCAGAACTTACTTGAAAAAAGGGAAAGCCTTGGGGTGACTGGCAGGGCCCCAGGGGGTGGTAACTTATTACTGACAGATACAAACTTTGGGAAGAACCAAAAGTAAGTTTTGGGAAGGGGTACACAGGGCAAATCCATTTTACAAAACTTAACAATAACTAACAAACATAAAAAAAAGCTGAAAGATGCACCACAGTTTTGTATGAACAGGCTGTGCCAAATTGCTGGGCCTGGTTCAGTTCCCATTCTTAGTGGAAATTAGGCACAGTGAAGCACTGAAACTAAAGAAGTTATATTTGCCTAGACTTGTACGAAATAAGAAGAGACTTAACACATACCCCTTTAAAGAATGGGATCTTTCACAGGCAGGACAGACTAAAACACAGTAGGCTCTTATTCATACTCCATATAGACTCTCTAGCTAGCAAAGTGCTTTGTGGCAGCACTGCCTGGTTTTACACATTTTGTTTTGTTTAGTTAGGCTTTTCTCTACAAGGGGTTTTATTGTTCAAGACGGGGCACTCCCACCCTTGCTCATAGTCATCAAGTCATACCATGGAATAATTACTGCTCTTTACATGCCAAGATCTCAGATCAAGAAAAGACAGCCAATCCTGATACAGGAAGACACACACTGGCACAAAAAAACTAACTAGGGAGACAATGAAGATGGGAAAACACAGAGTGAGCCTGTATGGGATTGTGCTCTATCTGCCTGTGACAGTAGCATCAGGGGCAATGTTGTTTTTCCCCAGTAGCTTTCCAATATAGTTACTCCATTCACTGATGAATTGAGAGTATGTGAAACTGTGCCAGAGCTAATCAAATCAAATTCCACCCAGCTGGTTAAATCCAATTGCCTGTGCCTTCCCCCACAATGCCAGGGCATCCATGGTACATTCTGCTGAACTGCCTCCTCCCTCCCAGAGCTCACTGCAGATCTGTGCAGTGTGGGTGATCTTCCCTCAGAAGCCTCATGCGTGGGTTTCTGGCTGCTTCCAAGTGCAGATCTTATCTCATTCAATCCCTGAAGAAACAATAAAAAGAATAGTTACATATATATGTATATATAAAAATATTCTAGCACAGTTGTTCTTCAAGTGTTTCCCCTAAAACAATGAAAATCTTTCCCTACTTATGAGGAAACTGCCTCTTCCTGCAGTGATTTCAAGCTGGTGAGAAACATGGCACTAATAAAAAAGATTGTAATAAAAGACATTATGCACTTATTTGGGCTATGTATGTCCCAGGAAATACTCCAACACTTGCTCTCTGGTGTATCACCTTCCTTCTTGAAGCAACTGTTTCCTCCTGTATAGTAAGTGGCAATAGGCAGAGTCCTCTGGTTGCCACACACTTCAGAGTAGAAGGGTGACTTAAGGCTTTGCATTGCTGCCTAGAATAGTATCTCTTCATGGGCTACATGAGACTAATATCCCAATTTATGCACTCAAATTAAATACATTAATCAAATACCCCAAATTTCTGCCTTGATCTTCAAAATAAATCGTTATCTACTGTTTCCTCACTTCTCACTGATTCCAGTAAGGCACTTGATTGCTGTGAAACAAGTGTGCCATTCACCAGAGGAATAACTTCATTGATACCATTTGCATACTTTTAAACCAGGTCCCATCTCTTACATACTTTTTGTTAGGTCTGGGTGTCTTTCCTGTGAACAGCAGCTGCAGCTATCTGCTATGTACAGAAACCTCCACCTATCTCTAGTGATGGCTCAGTGGTTGGGGCTGGCAGAGAACTTGTGTTGAGGCTGAAAGGATGTTTTCTGGCAAGCACTGGATTTCTACCTCCAAGAATGAGAACACTGTCTTAACCCTAAAAGAATCAACACCTTCAGCAAAGGAGAAATCTGCCATAGGAATAGTCTGTGCAAATACATGCGGGAAGGAATCTAAGACGTGATCCATGAATGCATTCCCTTGAGGAGCAGCACAGTAAAAGGCTTTGCCAAACAGCTGAGGTCAGAATCAAGTGTGATGCATTCTGAACATGCCTTCAGGAAGGAAGCCTGCTAATGCTACTGAATTCAGGCTTGTAACAATAAAAGCAAATATTAACAGTAAGAATTGTCAGAGGGATAATAACATTCCTCAGGTGTGTTCATGACTGGTTTTAACTGTTTTGGAATTTACTACTATTGTCAAAAGAAATTTAGCTATTACAATCAACAAAGTCTACAGCATGATTCAGTTGACCGGACTGAATACTTTGTACATGGGAATGTTAATTTTAAGCTTTTGCCTAAACTCCAGACAATGATTAGCTCTGTGAGAAAACTGACATGATGGCATTTTAGAGTGGCTGTACACCCAAACTGTGAGTAGGACTCCTATTAAACATCAGATGGCGGTGTGGGGAAGGTATTGTGTGACACGAATTTCTCAGGCTCTATTTGAAAGATGATAAGAATCAAAAGATCATCTATCCTAAGGGGGGTTTTTTTGTTTGTTTTTGGTTTTTTTTTTAAATAACTGTGCTTCCCAAATAATTTGCTTTACGAGCAGGAAATACTTTTGAATTAAATAATAGTTATTTTTATCTGCTCAAAATAGATAAAAAGCTTATATAAGCAAAACACTGACCTATATCTGCTGGTTTGAAACACATTTTTCAACAACGTTCCAGGAAGATTTCAAGCACAAAATTTAATGGGTCACATCATTAATTTTAGCCAATTAAAATCCATTGTCTTTTGTATAGTGGAGTGTCTTCTGTACTGTGGAGATGCTACAGATTTGAAATACTTTTGTGCATGAATAGGCACTTTTCAAACAGAGGTTTGTCAGCACTGACCAATCATGAAAGCCTTGGCCTTAGTTTAGGGAGCTCTATGGTGTTCCTCAGCTGATGCAGCTGCTCAGGAGGGCAAACTCATTAAAATACATAAATGGTAAATCTCAAGAACAGAATAGTCCCTAATCAAAGAAGGACATACATTGACATCTAAGCGTGTCAGTAAGGTACAGTGAGCTGTTCTTGCTTTACTTTACAAATATTTATCAAATATTGCAGTTACATTTGCATCATGCACTTCAGATAGCTCAAATAAAATAACCATAATCAAACACCAAATATGTTTTCATGGTATGTATTTAATCTCTTCTTAGCTCTTACATATCAGGAGATCATTACCCTAGAGCAGCATCCCTTTTCTTTGATTTGAAATATGTATTGTAGCACCTTTCTCATTATAATGTACTTCAGCAAGGTCTTAGAGTGAAAAGAGGAGGAATGAAGGTAAAAATTTAGAGTGAAAGACTGCAAGTAAGAAAATAGGTAGCTATACAGATATTCTATGGACAGAATATAGAACAGTTTGGGTTGGAAGGGACCTTAAAGAGCATCTGTCTAGTGATTACATAGTCACATCTAGTGATTACTTCTAGTGATTACATGGTCACAAATTTTATATACATTAAAAGAATTATAATATTTAGTTTTAGAATATTAGTTTTAAACCAAACCCAAAGTTTAAATCAATCCTTTCTAATAAAGAACACATGACTTTTTAAGCTCTATTAATACATTTAGAGAAGCAAACTTTGTAATTAACCCATCTTCATCACTGGAGGCCTGTTTTGTTTCAAAGATTATGCAAATTGTAGAGTAAGTATAAGCTGCAAGTTTTGTCTAAGGTTTTGCTACAATAGATTTACAGTTACAATAGACTTACAGCTGTTTCTAAATAATGAAGGGTTATGAAGTGTTTATGCAAAAATGTAGTGGGGTCGATACAGCAAGGCAACAGTTGTTCAGTTAGCATTACCCAAAAAATACTTAAAAGACAATGGCACTGGTGTCCCCAGGAGTAGTCATGCCAGGAGGCTACAGGTTGAAAAGGCCACAAATGAGCACAAGTCCCTGATTCCTACAAGAAGGTGGGATTTAAAAGGGCAGGTCAGATAAATCTTCCACAGAGATCTCACTAGCTCGAGGTCCTCTTGTAAGATGTGGTAAGCCAGGCGTTTCAGTAACACCTTAGTGTTCTGTTGTATATATACCAGGATGATTTGATTCTTTAAAATTTATATTGAGATTTTCTGATTGTTGCTTATGCCCATTTGAGATTGAACCTACCCTGCTGCCAGGTTAAGGTCAGGCCTGGTCTGAGCAGGCTCAGGCTCAGCTGGAGAGCAGGTGAGCTCCAGTGGAGGAGCTGGGGCCCCCTCAGCAAGCAATGACATGGTGGGGGAAGGCGCTAGCTAGCATGACATCCTCCTGGACAGCATTTCTAAACCAGAGCTCACCAAAGATTTTTCTTTTGTCTGGATGCAAACTACTGAATACACTAATACAAAAAAGATCCTAAACCTACCCTTGATTTACCTTGAGTTACTCAAACACAAAGGGATGATGTAACTCCAAATCTACTGCCCATCCATGTTTGGGGAGAGGGATGCCACAAAACTAGTTACAGAAGACATCCCCAAAGTAGTTTTATTTTGAAAAAACCTCAGATTCTTTTTCTTTCTTCTTGGTTCTTTGTACCCCACTAGAGCACATTTGCATCAATAAACATTCAAAAGGTAGTTGAAAATTAAAAATTAGTTTTTCTTTGCAGTGTGTGATCTGAAAAAAAAATAGGATTAAAAACTTACAAGTCTTTCATGTAATCATCTGACTTGAGCAGATCTTGTGAAAACATCAGATATCCTGAGATGCCTGATGGAATAAGTAATGGTTTCTTGGACACAAGGCTGTAAGTCAAAGCACCTTTTATAAACACAGAAAAGTGCTTTTCTGTTATCGAATTATCAGTGTACCCATTCAACTACCATGACTGAGAACTCCAGCAGTCAAGAGATTTGCTTAGATTGCAAAGATTTAAAGAAAAAACAAACAACCAAACAAAAAAGACTAATGAAATCCATGCACCATCCCCATCTTTAACACTACTTTGAACATGGCAAAGGTGGATTTGACTGGGAAAGCCCTAAAAACAGGGAAGGTGGTACAAAGTGGCACTTAACACCCTCCCATTTGTCTGTGGCCTGTTATCGTTGGAAAGGTCAGTCTACAGGAGAGCTTTACAAGTTCTCAAAGAATTCGTGCAGTCCCTGCAAAGCTCTGGGACACCAGTGACTGTTTCCTGTGGGATGAGGGTCCCCAAGGCGGGGGCAGGTGCGGGGCCGGGCCGGGCTCCGGCCTGGATCCGGGCGGCCCGCGGGGTCCTGGCCGCGGGTGGGAGCACGGCGGGTTCCAGAGGAGCCCCCGGGCCGGCGGGGCAGCCTCAGCCTGGCCG